>JAIUZE010004329.1:0-23643 GCA_022085475.1 Heliosperma pusillum
GGAGTATAATATACACGTAGGAATATAACGCTTAAAATTGCTCTTAGTGAAACCCTTAGAAATTTAGCCAAGCTTTAATATTGAATTTTAGTGGTACAAAACATGTTCAAAAACGAAATAAAAGTATTGCTTAGATTAGGCTAGAAATAGAAATGGGTCAATTTCTTACTCTCATCTCAAGCAATCTAAGAAAAAATTTAAATAGAGAAGTTCCTTAGAATCAGGGGCGAACCCATAAGGTAGCCGCTACCCCAAACCCGGAAAAATGAACGAGAAATACGAGTTTTTGCTACCCTGTACATGGCTAGGACTATAGAATATTATATAGTAAGTGTTATAATAGCAAGAAAATGGCAGTGCAGAAGTGGTAAAGTTGTGGGCTTAATCTTACTCATCCCAACTATATGTGTTCAAGCCTCCCAACAAGCAATTTTTGGTTTTCCTTCAAATTAATTGGGCTTTATGAGCGTATTTAGTATATATTCATTGATTTCCTTGCAATTGAGTTATTTTATTACTAACTATATATTTGCTACTATATCTAATATATACCAACAACTCGCTATTTTACAAATTATTAGTTGCTACTCCCTCTGTTTCAATCATTTATTTACCTATTTTATTCTTTGCGAGTGCTATTTTAATCAAAAGTAAACAAATAACTGAGCCGAATAATGTAAATTATTTTTTATATTATAAGTTGTCGCACTTTTATTAATAATAATTGTGTACGAGTTGTTCACGTATTGGTCATAAGAAATGCTAAACTATTAGGATTTAGGATTCACCCGCAATAAACAATTTAAAAACAATAAGCATGAAAGAAAAAAATCTTTTCAAACTAAGAAAAAGTTATTCAAAAAAACTATTATGTTCATCCGTGTTTCTTTTCGCACGAGCGAATGTTAAACAAATTTTGCCACCCCATATATAAAATCCTGGGTTCGCCCTGCTTAGAATAAAAAAAACATATTGAATATTGACAATCATGCAAAAACTTGGAAACAAACAAGTAGATATATAAAAAGAAGCATGAGAATGAGCAATAAAGTAAACAACAAGTCTTCAATGAACATGGGCATATTCTTCTTCAATGAAGACGGGTCAGGTTGAAGACGGATGCCCGTCTTCAATGAAAATTAGGGTAAAGTAAAAAAAAAAGGATGAAAGATTGAAAGGTAAAGTGAAAGGCACCTGAATAAAAGGGTAAAACTAAGTTGATGAGATGATTCTTGCTCCACGGTAAAAATGAAAGGCACCTGAATACAAATCGCCACTATGAAAACATGAGTTTAAATGATTTCAAAATTGACGGTTCGACCTGTGTAAAACACGTGGCTACAAATGATGTAAAAATTAGAATTATCATCACTTTCGGTCACGGAATTGATGATTTTTATTTTTAAATATATGAGAATTAAAATTTTCAATAGCTTTTGTGTGCGACGGTCTTATTCCGTGTTTTTTTATAAAATATGTCAACTTTGTGATCAATAATGACCACCTTTTGGTAAATAGTTACCACCTTAAAAATAAAAGTCATTTTTTAGTTATTAAAAGTGGTCACTATTTATTAAAAAGTGATCGCAATCTGTCAAAAGTGGTCATTGTTAACAGGTCGCACTATACAACGGTCTTACAAGAGAATTTGTGTAAAATTTTATTTTCGTATTTTCAACATAACTAATCACCAATGTTAACATTAATATTATACTCCCTCGGTCCCTCTTATTCAGTATAACGTTCCCCATTCAAGAATGGAACACGCTAACCTTCTGCCACCTAGGATCAATCATTTAGTACTCTATACAATAATATAAAAAGTCTATCTTGAGCATTTCATTGAATTGTCGAAATTGCCGATTTGTAGATTCCAAGCCAAATGAAAACTCTACCCCACAATTCATGAATACTCATTTACGGTATGAAGCTTGAGAGGGAAAACCCATCACCTTCCTTCCCTCATTTAGTACACCTCATTTGCTATAGAAAAAACGCTACAATCCCTTCATTGCCCCCATTTCATTACTCCACCATTCTATACATCTACACCATTAGTATTTGGTGTATGTATAAATTGTTTCCATATCTTTCATTTGTGTGCAGTGCCCTCAAGGGAAAGATGAATGAAAAAAATTGAGAAGCGAGGAATTGAAGGGAGAACATAAGGTATCCAGTTATAATAAGATGATCAATCTGCTCATCCTTTAAAGTTTAAAGGTAATTTTAGTTTTGGATGTTCATGATTCAACAATTATTTTATTTTATTTATAGATTTTTGATTGCGAAATGATCATGGAAAATTAGAAGGAGGATAGATATTTTAATCAGTTTGATTAAAATATAGATATTGTATGTATCGCCGACTTTCATAGTTACTCTGTATTTAACTTCTTTATTAGCAACTTAAATTGTTGAGTGTTGTATGTTAATTCCACTTTGAATATGGCGTATTATTTGTCAATTGGTACCAGGGCATCGTCATGTACTGAGGAATTGCTCGCATGTGTATGATAAGGTATGATTATTTACACAGTCATATTATTTGTTTATTGTGTTCAACTCATCTGTCTTTTATTTATGGGAAAATTCACATGGTACCCTTGAGGTTCGTCATTTTGCACGAAATACCCAAAATTTTGATCTAGAAAACTTTAAGAGATCATAACTCGTGTTTACGATATCAGAAAGTGACGATTTTTTTTTTCAAATCGACCGTCTTTCCAAGTACTACGATTTGAAAAAACAAAATTGCCGAGTTCGGAATTCGTAACCAAGAGATATGCTCGCTCAAAGTTTGTTCGGTCAAAAAAACTTTGACATGCAATAACTCCTAGCTACGGGATCCAAATGCAATAATTTTTTTTTCAAATCGTAGTTCTCGGAAAGATGATCGATTTGAAAAAAAAAAATCGTCACTTTATGATCTCGTAAACACGAGTTATGACCTCTTAAAGTTTTCTAAATCAAAATTTTGGGTATTTCGTGCAAAATGGCAAACCTCTGGGGTACCATGTGAATTTTCCGTTTATTTATTGGTATGTGAATTCATTGTTTTACCTTTTTTTTTCACTAGTTGTCGCTCCGCGCCCTACCGGGCGCGGTGCCCCAATTTGATTAATCGTCTAAAAAAACTCATTAGCATGTATCGTAGAATATATTTATATTAGAGCAGACGTTGGCGTGTTTTGTGCATGTGTTGGGAACAATACAGTATGTATAGTACACCAAGTAAAGAGTGAAAGATATAGCACTGTAAAGGGCAAGACAATATTAGCAGATTAGTATAACATGCATGGTCATAATTAATAACAAAGGCAAGAGAGCTTCACGCTTACTTTCTGTATCTATAGTAGCTTGAAGCATTTGCGATGCGGGTGTGATATCACGTATTAAGTTTGCATATTTACGTAAAAGTTAACATCTTTAAGTTTGCATAGTGATGTTTTGGCAGTATCAATTGTCACTTTACTACTTGCTGAGTGGTAACTTTGCAAACAAACTAATAGTAATAATATTAATAGGACAAACCACGTAGATAAGCCATTACATACATGAGGACACGAACAATGTAGGGAACACGCATGACATGTTTAGTAGCAACGATAATACACCTAGAGAGTCCATAATGGTCAAACAAATTTCATGCATGACCGAACTGTTATCCGAAAAACCGAAAAACCGAAAAACACACACATCTAAAACATTACAATATTTTGTTGACCATAGCAAAACAAATAATGCCTTGTTGGACTACGCCTTATTTTGTCACTCGCACTAAAAGACACATACTGGTGAGGTTAGCTTATACAGGAAAATGACAGATTTTGTAGGCAGGACTTGGAGCGTAGGTACACACGTAGACATTAATCTTGTGATGAAAAGGCTAAATAGCATTGGGGTAAATTTCTTTGATAGTTTCAAGGACTACATTGTAAGCATTGATTGGGTCAGTGTTTGCCAGATTCTGACCAGACTGTTGTTCCTCAGGCGAGAGTTTGACATAGTCTACGCCTTTAGGAAAACAACGTGCATCATGTGGTGTAGCCACCCATAAGTAAGGGCCAGGTTGGTGATTTTGGTTCTGAACCCAGGCGGTGCTACCATGCCCTTCCTGATCAAATTTGGCTGCAAGTTTAAAAGCAGACGCAAGATGAGCATTGGTCATACCAAACTCAAAAACAACCACACCAGTGAAGTATTTTCCATGCCATACAGACCACATTTTTTTTGACTAAATAGCCCTTTTCAATAAGGCTATCCCTAACTTTCTTATAACTCTTACAAACATAGCCACCACCCTCAACATGCCCAGGCATATTGACCATAATGCAAGTGTATGGTTTTGCAAACATATCAGCCATGAGTATAAACTTGTTTGGTCTTAAATGTATGTTTTTTTGATTTTTGTAGTTGTTACTTTATTTGTTTTTGGGTTGTGCCTGTTTTTTTTGTGTCTAATGTGTCTTTATTTATAGAAGGATTTTAAGAGGGGTGCGTGTCTAGCCTATGTGGGGTTGGGGGTTTACAGTTGTGTCAAGTCATTTTCCTACAGTACTATACAATCACATGTTGCACATAGTTTTGGCAGGTAGTATAAAGCATATATCTTGAGTCAATTGTATTGTTATTGATGGGGACATCTCTTTGCAAGAAAACAGAGGTCAAAGTTGCAGCATTACCTATTTAGGTCGTCAGTATTTGTACAGGTTGCAATCCAGCATGAATGGTAATGCAGGAGGGCACGATGCCTGACCAAAACAAAGAGGAAAAAAAATAATCTCTATAAAAAGTATGAAAGATAGATATATTGTTGTACTTACCTTGTCAAATGATACGAGCTATTTTGCTTGCGAGGCTGGGTATCTCTGTTTTTTGTGAGTCGGCCCATGTGTTTCTTTGGGTGCAGCTATTTGAATGTGCAACAACAATTGAGTTATAGGAGCAATTTATATATATATATATATATATATATATATATATATATATATATATATATATATATTGCTGTAGAGTCGCAACTTTTAGTAGACATATGAAGCTAATAACTGGATATATTTAGACACGTAGATAGTGTTTGTACAAGAAGGCGTTACAGTAGGTGCGATACCTCAAAAGATAAGTACCCAAAAAAAGGATGCAACTATTTACAATCGGATTAAAGTACATCAGCTAGGTAGATGCATTTAACAGTTCCCACAATAAGCAAAAGTATCACAAGTCCGCATTGTACCGTGTGAGGGTAATCAAAATGTAACGGTCTTCTTTGGAATGTCATAAACAGTAACCATAGCATGCCTTAGATCATTGTAACGCCCTATAGCCTGTATAAAACCAACGATATGTCATTTCGCTGGTTGGGAGGGGCTCAATGAAATGAGGCACGCACACACTTAAACGTAATTTAAAGCAGTATGTACAAGAAATTAGCGGCGTTCGAAACTATTTAGCTGACTGAATATGATTTAACTAATCATTATGTGGGGGGTTCAATTTGTTTTTCTTTGATGGTGAAGCAACGGTATGCTGGATTGGTGTCTTTTTTGGGGGAAGTTGGGCTGGTGTCTGGGGAGGGGGCGGAGTGATTTTTTCTATTTTTGGGGTTCTTAACACATGAGATTTATTGGGAGTTGACATTCCTATTTCTGTAGGGATAACTATTTGTGGAGGTGAAAGGACGGGGGCAGCGTCCTGTGTTGCTGTTTTTTTTGCCAGGTCTGATGTGGGTTTTTCTTTGGGAGTTGTAATTGTGTGCATAGGACGGATGTCAGTATTTGTGTGTGAGAGCATTTCTAAAGGTGGTTGTATTAGTGGGTTTATAGCGGTGTGTGGAATAACTGGAGTAATAGAGACTGCCAATGTGGGTTCAAAGTCAAGCTTCCTTGCTATAACAATGTTTTCACTATTATTGCCTAGAAAGGTACCCTGGGGGGAATCTGTAGCCTGTGTGGCAGTGATAACTTGAGGTTGCATTGGGAGTTCTTCTAAGACTTGCTTCAAGGTCCATTGTAAAATGTTGTTTCTTGATAATTCGGTCTTTGGTGCTACTTCTATTGTTGTTGGAAACGTCTTCAGTAAATTCTTTATGATTCCAAAAGCCTCAAGATCTTCCTACAATAAGTTAGAAATGTACATTACTTTGCTTGACATTAATTATAACTTTTAATGTATATGGTGCTGTAAGCGGCGCTGTAAGCGGTGCCGAGTGGTAAGTTGTTGTTAGGCCTGTTGCCACGGCTAGTAGTAGGCTAAAGTTGAGTTAGCAGTTTGTCGAGATATGTAGGTAGTGTCCCAACAGAGATGGGAGGGGTAACTATGAGATGTTGAATAATATTATGTAGTTTAGAATTTCAGAAAAGTAAATGGGCCACATACGGAGTGTTTAATGTGAAATATATCTGAGGGACTCCTCTTGAACAGTTTTGCTGTGTCTTCTGTAAAAGCAGTTATGGTCAATAATTCGGTGTTGTCTGAGACCTCAGCATTGAATGTTATCCTGCAAGTTATAATTGTTAGGGAAACGGCCTGTATTTATTTAGGGTTAATTAAGCAATTGTTGTTTACTTCACCTCGGCTCCGACATAACATTTTTTTTGGTACAGTTCGTGCAATCAAATTTGTCACCTGCTGCAATGTCAGATCTCTTTCCACAGTGAGAACAACCTAGATATGCATTCACCTTTAGCAGGGTTGGTAGCGGGATTGTTACACTCAGCTTATAGCGCTCATCTTGTAGAGTGTCCCGTGCCTGCTTGTAATTCACAAAAAACTTATTGTAGTATGCTCACCGAATTACCAAGTTAAAATAAGGTTAGGCTAAGCATAATTTGAGGTGGTTCTACTTTACCTTTTTTGACTTTAGGGCCAATAGGCTAATGAATTGGACTTCTGCTTCAGGGTCACGTATTGCAACAATTCTTGCCTGTAGCTCGAGCAGAGAGGGTGCATGTTCAGTTGCCCTGCATATGAGGCATCATTTGTTAGTGTGCATTGCCAGTTTGGGAATAAAATGAAGGAATTTTCTTTGAGAATTAGCAGCGAGAATTACAAAGGGTCCTCACCATTCTAACAGTTGAGCAGTTTTTATGCCTTGAGGCGTTGTGTTTATTGTGGTTGACATAGTGCTTGTTAGGGAAAATCCTGCAATGTACAATATCAAAGGTTAATATTAAAGATGATCAGTTTTACTGTGACTTAAATTAGCTTTAGATATTACACCTTTGTGAGTAGAAACCCGTAATGTTGTAAAACCAACAACCGGCAAATTGGCTGCCAGAGAAGTCAGTTTAGCGCATTCAGTATCTGCAAGGTCATTCCATGTTGAGACGATTATTGGTTGCATGGTACTGCACCATAAAAATATTGTTAGTGCGTTAGATGAAATGTAAGTTGAACTGTACATTGTGAAAGTGCATGTACCTGTGATCTGTTAGAAATAATTCTCGCACAGTGTTCTCTCTATCATGCATGCTCTTCACCTTGCGCGAACTTGGCTCTACATAGAGGAGGATCCCGATAACATCTGCGAGTATGATAGGGGTTTTCAGTTGGTCTGCAACAGAAACTTAATTAGGGAAACAGGGAGTGTAATATAAAGCTACCAAATTTCTCGTATGGATTTGCTGTTTTCGGCACTTCTGATACGCATTGGTATTCAGTTAAGAATGGTTCTGGTATCAGAGATGTTGGGCAGACCAGTGCCTGACGGCCAAACCCCATTGTATATGGTAGTTCAGTCGGGTCCCTTCTGTATTGAGTTGGGCAAGGCTTAAGTGGAGCATTTGCAATCTCATAAGTCCCATTAGTTACAAGGGCATCTGTATATCCCTGAACCTGATCTCCAAAAAGTGTGCCGCGCATTTTATTGCCCTGCATTTGTAAGAGCAATGTTATGAAGGTGTTCTTAGAGCATTGGCCAAAATTTATTGGAGGGAGCCTAGGTAAGTGGACTGGCTATAACTAAAGCAAACTTTGATAAAATTATGAACCGTTTGACTGTGCATGATGCTACTGGATGTACCTGACCTATACACTACGAGTATGCCTTAAATTCTGCTTCGCAGCGGCAAAGTGTAGTTGCAGCACTGTCTGTTGTTGTAGCAAATTAATTAAGAAATGCGGTCTAATACATTTTATTTCTGTACTCATGGATTGGTACAAATAATAGTAGTTTGAAAGTATGTAGTAGTAGAATTTTAAATTAGTAGAATGAGTGAGAGTATAAATTGCCTTATCGTCCTGTAAAAGCAGTGATTGGTAGAGGATATTTGCACCCTTTGATCTCTGTGGACGGTCTTTCTCTAAAACTTTAACCTTGACCTTATAGTTACGGGTGGAACTGTTTAGCTCGTCTAGGAACATGTGAGTATCTTCCATTATACTAACCTACAAAACAAGTGACATTGTGAAACAATGTTATTACAATTGAATATCTGCATTTTGTAGAGCGTTTAATACTAAATAGCTTAAGTAGCTGTGTGTAACCGGCCCGTGTGTTTAGTGGAGGTGAACTATAGGTCGTATGTACAAAAACGTAAACAGTAGCAAGGAGTTAGCACATGTGTATAGAAAACAAAGCATAGACACTATTTTTTCTTTACATGAGCTCATACTAACCTATTTGATATTTGTATGTTACCTCCCTATGTTAAACTTATTATACTGAGCTTTGCTTGTTGTAGTGTAGGCGCTATAGTCTTATTACATATCAAATACAT
The DNA here is from genome assembly GCA_022085475.1 of Heliosperma pusillum. Lineage (NCBI taxonomy): Eukaryota > Viridiplantae > Streptophyta > Magnoliopsida > Caryophyllales > Caryophyllaceae > Heliosperma > Heliosperma pusillum. The sequence continues at coordinate 8,718 of JAIUZE010004329.1, forward strand.
CAACCCCATTAAGAAACACCAATGGTACCATGTCTGGCATTACAAGCTTCTTTGTAATTTTACGAAACGATTCCATACAGAATGCAACCTACGTCTACTGGATGTAACATGGCTTATTCGTGCGATTTAACAACACATGTGTGTCTGATAATATAAAACAGTTAACTCAATTACAACATGAATAAGTAAAAAGGGTGATTGCTTGCAATCTAACCTGAAAATTTGTGTAAGCAGTCGTGAATCAAGGCCCTTTTCAGACTTCAACCTGTTCTTGGCGTTACCTATAAAATTTTTGTAAAGAGTTATCTTGGAGTGTGGCTAAAGAATATGTAGAAAAGAACAATAGCAAAGGGTATTTATAGGGGATATAATAGTATAGCAAGTGGACATATGGTCTTAATGTATGATGTGATAGTAGGTGATTGATGGCTGAGAGTGAGACATCTTGCAGGGTGGTGTTATTTGTGAGTATGGTACTCTATGGGGAGGTTAAGTGTGTCTACTTTTTGAAAAATGTGTTAATCTATTTTGCAATCTTATCAGCTTCCCATCTCCTAGTTTTAATACTTCGTTATATGTACGTATATATATACATATACACACACATACATAACAAATTGTCACACACACATGTATACATACACACATATATATATATACATACATATACATATATATATATATATATATATATATAGATTTAGGATCCGGTGGAAACGACCACTCGGTGGAAAAAGTGCAAACGACCTATATATACATTAATATATAGGTTAGATACACTTTTTTTCTCTTTAACAAATCACACATACACTAATACTATTATATGTAAGTTTTTTTACGAGAATCTTATATACTTTTTTTAAAAATGTAGATACACTTTTTTCTAACGTAGGTACATTTTTTTTCCCAAATTCTGTATAAACTTTTTAAGAATGTAGATACACTTTTTTGTATCCTAGGTACGCTTGTTTTATCAAAATTTTAAATACATTTATTAAGAACGTAAATACATTTATTTTTAACCTAGGTACATTTTTTTACACGATCTCAGATACATGTTAAACTATCACAAGTACGCCGAAATACGAATTACCTAAATATACAAAATATTTTCTAGGTACACAAAATATTATTCTAGGTACACAAATATACGACCTATATACACAATAACCCCAAATTAACCCCGTCATGATTCAAATAAAGACCCCCCAAATAAGAAACCTTAATTTCCAAAAACAAAATCAATCACCATCATCATAGTTTCCTGTAGTCCGATCAAGACCTCCCTTACCCGTATCAACCACCACCATCATGCGTCCCCAATGTATTAATAAATCCTAATTTCAAAAAAAAAATCAATCGCCACCCTAATTATCACCGCACCACCACCTCATCACCACCACACACCACGGAAAAAGGATGACGAGTGCCAGGTAACTCGACGAAAGAAATAAGCAGTGGTTATATCAATCAATAAGCTAAGTTTCTCACTCACCATCTACGTCCTTCATCGACGACGATTGAATAGCTGACAGTGAAGTGGTGTCGAGCCTTGTCGCCGACAAGGTTAATTTCTGACGGACAACTAGTCTGATCTTGTCTCCGGCAAAATGAAAAACGAGTGGTTGCAAAGGGAAGACAAAGATAGATTGAGGGAAAAGAGTAGAGTTATGGCGAAAATGACGAAAATTATTTCCGGTGGTAATTGGTGATATTTGGTGGTAAGGGTGGTTGACCGGGAAGCTTGCGTCGTTGTGGTTGGGGCGTCTGGTGATGGTGATGGTGGTGGTGGTGGTGGTGAATCAGGGTGAAGGGTAGGAAGTTTATTAAATGGCAGGAAGTTTAATAAATGGGAAAGATGTAAAAGTTGATTTTGGGGACATTATATGCATAACAGCGTGGGAAAGATGTAAAAGTCGACACCACTTCACTGTCAGCTATTCAATCGTCGTCGATGAAGGACGTAGATGGTGAGTGAGAAACTTAGCTTATTGATTGATATAACCACTGCTTATTTCTTTCGTCGAGTTACCTGGCACTCGTCATCCTTTTTCCGTGGTGTGTGGTGGTGATGAGGTGGTGGTGCGGTGATAATTAGGGTGGCGATTGATTTTTTTTTTGAAATTAGGATTTATTAATACATTGGGGACGCATGATGGTGGTGGTTGATACGGGTAAGGGAGGTCTTGATCGGACTACAGGAAACTATGATGATGGTGATTGATTTTGTTTTTGGAAATTAAGGTTTCTTATTTGGGGGGTCTTTATTTGAATCATGACGGGGTTAATTTGGGGTTATTGTGTATATAGGTCGTATATTTGTGTACCTAGAATAATATTTTGTGTACCTAGAAAATATTTTGTATATTTAGGTAATTCGTATTTCGGCGTACTTGTGATAGTTTAACATGTATCTGAGATCGTGTAAAAAAATGTACCTAGGTTAAAAATAAATGTATTTACGTTCTTAATAAATGTATTTAAAATTTTGATAAAACAAGCGTACCTAGGATACAAAAAAGTGTATCTACATTCTTAAAAAGTTTATACAGAATTTGGGAAAAAAAAATGTACCTACGTTAGAAAAAAGTGTATCTACATTTTTAAAAAAAGTATATAAGATTCTCGTAAAAAAACTTACATATAATAGTATTAGTGTATGTGTGATTTGTTAAAGAGAAAAAAAGTGTATCTAACCTATATATTAATGTATATATAGGTCGTTTGCACTTTTTCCACCGAGTGGTCGTTTCCACCGGATCCTAAATCTATATATATATAATATATATATATATATATATATATATATATATAGAGTCAAGATCCGGTGCAAACGACCACTCGGTGCAAAAAGTGGAAACGACCTTGATTAAAGCCCATTAACAAAATTAATATAAAACCCAAACGTTTTCTCCCTGTATCATTTCCCCACACACTATTGTCTACCCTAATATATCCCTCATCCATATCCACCACCCAAACCATAGTCGACTACTTCGCCGGAGTACATCGTCACCACGCCGGAGTATAGCACAACTGCCACAACATTCTTGGAGCACACCATCTCGATCAATTCACTTTGTCATCATCCAACATCTCTCCTCTCCAATAACCACCGCCACCAGTGCTATCATATTCCACCGCCCACAAAAAGAAGACGTCGGCACCACCATGACGTCGCCTCCAAGCCTCCCTTAAAACGCGCAAAAGACGGTCTGGCGTTCATTCATTCGCCAGAGACGCGCAAAATGACGATGATGGTGTCAACAATGCAACATCGTCTTTATATTTGCTTTCTCACTATCACTAGTGGAGCTAGCGAATTACTGTACCTGGTTTAAAAATTGATGTACCTAAGATCAATTTTGATGTACCTTATGAGTACTTTTGTGTATATATGTTTAGATACATTAAAATAGTGGTTAGGTACATCAAGTATTAATGTAAATACATTGAAATTGATAGGCATAAATGAAGTAGAGGTGGTGAATGTTGTTTTAGCAGGTGGAGTGGTGGTGATGGCGGTAGCTCGTCGGTGGATTGGGGCTGTCCACGGTAGCTCATGATATCGTCGACGTCGTTAGGGTCGGTGCTTTCTTGTGGTGCGAATTGGTGAGATAACGTTGCGGAAGTTTTATTATTGACGATATCACCGGAGCTCCTACGGCAGGTAAGTGGGGTTTTAATTTATGACTTGCCAGCGATGTTTGATAATTTGCGGTGGTTCAACTAGTTAAATTGGTTGTAAATAAAGTGGGATGCGAATTAAGGGAGCAACGGTGGGATCGATCTACGTCAGCGTCTTGAAAACTGCGGCGGTCTGTGCCGGAACTCAATGACGTCGATGAGTGGTGGCTGTTAGAGTTGCGCCGATGTCAGAAAGGTTCGTCGGCGTTGTTGGTGATTGGCGGCGACAATAACAGGTGATGGGTAGTTATATTGAAGATAAGATGGGATGGCAGTGAGTTTTGTGGAAATGAATTAATTAGGAGATAAAATAAAATGGATGGCAGTGGCAAGGATGTTTGTGCACTTATGCGTGTAATATTGACTAAGTTCATAGGTGTAGTACGTTTTCACTTTTTGCACCGAGTGGTCGTTTCCACCGGATCCTAAATCTGTATATATATATATACATGTATATATATATATATATGCATTATATATATATATTTTTTTTTCTGTGTGTGCCTACGGATAATTGGTTTACAGTTCTTTTTTGCTATTTGTAAGCTTACTAAGTAGTCATACTTTTACGCCAGTCAATTTCATTTTATTTTTTAGACATTAGAATAGGTTGTATAAATTAAATATAAGTATCTTTTGTTTAGCTTTGCAATTTTATAGACGTATTAGCTTTGCGTATAGATTGCCCATCTGCCAATGACAGGGTTTGTAGTACACTTAATATAAATTTGTTTGAAACTGAAGCTATTTTTATTTATGCTCGTGGTGTTTGTCGCTTATATTGAGTACACTATATAGTGCTAATTATGATCTGTTAGGACTTCCTTTCATCTATAACTCGACTTCCTGTGTATTTTTGTGACGTAAATGATTAGGCAGAGAGCTACACAGTAGACTTGTACTGTCTGCTAAAGAGTGTGAGTGACTCTTAGAAAATGTATTTGCGTGCACAGAATAATGTACGGGGTCATTAAACTGCATAGTTTTCTGCAATGTAAACTGGAAGCTGGGTTCTGTTTAAAAGCCACGAAACAAGGATGCCCAGTAAACCAACTACGAATTTTCGGTAAAGACACTGCAAACATTTTGTTGACACTTATTTGAGTAACACAAAGGATGACCAATTGTAGTGACCCAGGCACCAGAGCCGGACCCCTGGAAAGCTGTGGAGCGCGCATACTTAGAATTAGTGTTGCGGAAATCTGTAGAGCCACATGGCACTGCGTAATAGTTGTTTGCAGGTTTCCAACAGCTTCGACTTACTATATTAGGAGGGATGGGATAATAACATTAGCATGTAGTTGATGCTAACTGCAGTCGTCTTTAGCATAATTAGTTGACTTTGTTGTACCTGATATTAGAAGAAGTAAAAGGGAACAAGTAGCATACCTCATTAAAAAAATTTGTGGTTGATCCCTCTAAAGCGTAAATGTACAATGAGTGTTGGCGAAATAATTTGAGCCATATTATATATCCGTGTACCTGTCTCCACGCAGCCAACAGCTTGGAATCATTACATAAAGAGATACTAAATAACAATATTAGGAAGTATATGAACTTTGAAACAGCCTATTCCTGCATAGTAATGGAGATTGGGTACATAAAGCTATGATGGAGATAAAAATATTGTGTTTTAAGGCGATTGGGTATATAAAAGCTATTTTGCAATCTTATCATAGCTTTATGTACCCAATTTTGGTGCCTTACAATTGTTATGGAGATTGGGTACATAAAGCTATGATGGCAGATACAAATTGTAGTGTAAGGCGATTAAGGCGAAAGTAAAATTTTAAAACTTAAAAATTAAATCAAAAAGGAAGATTTGTAATATAAAATATCGCAGCAACACCCATTTCAAATAGATGCTTTTAGGATAAGGGGTTTGATCCGTAAATATCGCAGCAATAACTATTTAAAAACCACAGAATTCAAAAGATGAAAGCTTAGCATTTTAATTAGAATATTTCTAAACTCACAAAATACAAGGGCAAAAGATGGAATGTATTGAAAAGGTAAAAATGAAAAGTGAAAAATGGAGGGGAAGGTAACTGATTGGAAATTGAGCAGTGCAAAACGATTTAAAAGAGATGGAAGGCAGAGAATAAGACATTACAATTGCAACAAACTAACCACAAGTGTGATTATATATCCTGAATAGGTACATTTGCAATAATATCTTTTAAAAGACGCAAAATTTAATGTCCAAATCATTTATACATAGCACTGGGATAACCAAACAGCATTTTAAAACCCCATACTACAATAGTTGCAGCGGCCTATAAAAAGATCTATTTGATATGGAATACTGAATTAGGTACCTGTAACTCAAAGACTGAAACGACCATATATAATGGGCAAAGACCTGTCATGAAATGAAAAAGTAGTTATTGTAACAATCTAAAGACCCCAAACAGCAATAATTCGGTTGGTGTATGAATAGATGAATCCCGACAAATAACTTAGGCTAAACAAAGGATCAACTATTATGAATTGGCAAGGAGAAAAGGCAGGGAATATTAGACCAGGGATTTAAGCACACCTATACCAATCCCACGAGCCATAATTTGAAGCTCTTGTCGTCTCATGGAACGATAAGATAACTATAAAGCGCTATTAAAACCCATAATACGATAACTTAGACAACTCAGTACAGACCCACTGGATGTGGCAATCCATATGCGAGGCGTGCAACTCAACAACAGTAATGATGATATTTACTGCAAATAAAAAAACAAATATGGCTATTCCCTCGAAAAATTTATACTTATCCCGAGATTTCGATTAATTTTCATATTCTATCACTATTCTATTGATATGGGGTATGGGGATGATGAGAACAACTGGTGCATAAAAACTGTCTTCGTTTTTTTGCGAGAACCTAAACTCAGAATAACTGAACATCCCAAAATCATTGAAGCGTGTACTGAATACGGACTAACACAATGTGTAAGGCACCACCACATAAAACACAATTCAAACATATAAGCGATAAGATGAGAAGACGTTATTAGAAAAAGGATAAACACAAAATTAGACAATAAAGCGAAAATGAAATAGCCAGGGCCACAAACAATACTATGGATCCGAGATCAAACTCCCCCTGGATTCGAGTATTCCAGATCCAAAGCAAATGTAAACCACCGCATTAAACGAACCCAGCTTTAAAAACCAAAAAGAAAAAAGAGGACACGTATACGATGCTTGAAAATTTAATTGTAAACCAAAAGTAGCATTAACTTATATAAAGTAGAGGAGACCCACAGGGAGGGACGTACCCTTCGAACACTTCTACTCGAGCCCACTGCCCAACACTCAAGCACTTAGCCAATCCAACATATGGTAGCTCATTTTGACAACCCAAACTATGATAAATTCAATCGCTACAACTTACCTTGTAAACTATTTCAGTATTTCACCCTTTCAATAATCAACAACTTGTCTTTATATTTTCTAAAATACTTCCTTTTGTCTTAGTCAATTGTTTTTGACATTTTTACTCTTCGTAAAAGAGATTTGAATAAAAGACAAGACTTAGTGACTACACTCCCATGCAAACAAACAATGTGAATAGAAAAATATACAAATTTACATACATAAATCATAACCCTAACAAGATTGAGTAAAACTAACCTGATGGTCGCAATCTTTGCAAGCATAAAGCAGAATCTTGTTATATTTGTCCTCCTTTGGGTACTATGTTGTTGCTAATCACCCAAATTTCACAAACAAAAAATAATTAACTAACCCATTATTATAATCTAATAAAACAATCAACTTTATGAATAAAAAAGCATTTAACGACTTAACGTTGATATGAATTAGTTATGATGTTTATAATTCTAACTATGAAGAAACAGTTCAGGATACATTAATTTTAGAAAAACAATGAGCGTAAAAGCTCTGACTGGTGAATAGAACTCGTTTATGTAATGATATACATTAGTTTCTAGCATGCCAACATTTACCCCATCATAGATAGTTAGTGCATACTCGCCGCAGACGAAATGTCATGTTAATCTCTCTTATTGCTAGACTCTAATTACTGAAAGACAGAAACCACCATATACAATGGGCGAAGACCTGTCATTACATGAAAAAGTTTTTATTGTAATAATCTAAAGACCCCAAAAACAATAATATAGTTGGTGTATGAATAGATGAATCCAAACAAAGAATTTAGACGAAACAAAGGATCAACTATTATGAATTGGCAAGGAGAAAAGGTAGGGAATATTAGACCAGGAAGTTAAGCACACCTAGTTAAGCACACCTATACCAATCCCTCGAGCCATAATTGTAAGCCCTTGTCATTTCACGGAACAATAAGACATCTGTAAAGCGCTATACAAACCCATAATACAACAACTTAGACAACTCAGTACAGACCCACTGGATGTGGCGCCCCGTATGCAAGGCCTACAAATCAACAATAGGAATGATGATACTTATTGCAAAAAAAAAACTAACATGGCTACTCTCTGAAAAATTTATGCTTACCATGGGATATTGACTACTTTTCATATTCTATCACTATTCTATTGATATGGGGTACGGGGATGAGGAAAACAACTGGCGTAAAAAACTCTCTTTGCTTTATTGCGAGAGCCTAAACTTAGAATAACAGAACATCCCAAAATCATTGAAGTGTGCCCTGAATACGGACTAACACAACGTGTAAGGCACCATCACAGAGAACACAATTCAATGAATTAAACGATAATATGAGAAGACGTTAACAGAAACAGGATTAAAAAAAATTAGACAATAAAGCGGAAATGATATAGACATGGCTATAAACAATAATATGGATCCGAGATAAAACTTCCCATGGATTTGATTATTCCAGATCCCAAGCAAATGTAAACCACCACATTAAACGAACCCAGCTTTAAGAATCAAAAATAAAAAGAGGGACAAGTATATGACGCTTGAAAATTTAATTGTAAGCCAAAAGTATCATTAACTTGTATAAAGTAGATTAGTCCCACAGGGAGGGACGTACCCTCCGAATACTTATACTCGAGGCCACTACTTAACACTCAAGCACTTAGCTAATCCAACATATGGTAGCTCATTTTGACAACTTAAACTGTGATAAATTCAATTGCTACAAGTTACCTTGTAAACTATTTAAGTATTTCACACTTTCAATAATCAACAACCTGTCTTTATATTTTGTAAAGTACTTCCTTTTGTCTCAGTCAATTATGTTTTGACATTTTGATTCTCCGTAAAAGAGATTTTATTAAAAGACAAGACTTAGTGAGTACACTCCTATGCAAACAAACAAGGTGAATAGCAAAAAATACAAATTTACATACATAAATCAAAATCCTAACAAGATCACACAAACAATATTAATATGTAAACCAAATTGTTCTGACAATTCAGGAAAAGGCTACTTCGCATTTTGTATTACATATGGTAAAGGCTCGAGACATTGTCCTCTTTTGGGTAATATGTTGTTTAACTAACCCGTTATTATTATCTAATAAAACAATTAACTTTATGACTAAAAAAGCATTTAATGGCTTAACGGCTTAACGGTGATATCAATGAATTATGAGGTTTATAATTCTAACTATGAAGAAACAGTTCAGGATAAATTGATTTTAGAAAAACAATAAGCGTAAAAGCTCTGACTGGATTACGTATTAGACAAGAGGCAGTAACCTGATAAACTTGCTTTTCTAACCCCATGAATATAGCTGCGCATCTGTGTTGATTGAAGCCATCACCAATAAACCCAATTTCTAAAGCAGCTATACCTATTAGAGCACATGGATTAATCGAATACAACAAACCTCAAGCGGTAATTTTAAAAACGATCATAAACCTTAATAATGAGCCAAATCGACAAACAGTAAAAAAAACACAAGGGATAGTAACAAATACCTTAATGAAGACAAACCTAGTCAAACAAAATCAAAATTCCTAGATAACATCAATTATCCCCTTAAACTTCATAAACGCACTCACGAACACCATTAAAAGAACCCAAAAAGGTAATACCTTTACTTAAAGAAATAGACAAAATTTGTGTTTAGGAGAACCAAAGAAATAAAGAACTATGATGGAAACGGCATCATGTTGTTTATATTGTTGGTATTTTAGCAATAACAGTTGAAGAAGATGAGACATTAAAGACTAAAGAGGTAGAACTCACATATAATGAAATTCCATAATGTTCCACCACATTCTGCTGCCAAAAAGCACTGCCATATATGCCGTTGTCACACTGGAAATAAAAAACCTAATAAAAAAAAATAAAAAAATAAGAATATGGAAGATTCATTATAGCAACAACAATAACCATAAAAAGATGAACAACAACAACAATAATAATAATAAAAATGATAATAAATCGAAAATTAACCTAATCAAACTAAACACCAAGATGATAGTAATAAGCAGATGAAAAATTAAATCAAATCAACGAAATAAGAAACTCGAATGAATTAGTAAATTAATAACCAGATGAAAATCAACCACGTTTTTGTTATTAAAGTTAATTGGAACTGGAAAAAACCAAGTGAAAGAACCCAAATAGCCGGAATTGTTAAAAATTCCTTACTGCCATTTTAATTTCAGAGAATGGGTAGATAAAATTTAGCCGGTTTGGTATTTGGTATGTGAGTGATACTGTGATTGTAGAATGAGGGTTTGAGGGTAGTGGAATTAATGAGAATATGGGATGAATGGGGACAACAAGTGCTGTGGGAAAAAGAATATTACCTCATGTCGAAGGTTTTGAGATTATTCCCGCACGCGCTAAAGCACTGTAGGACACAATGTTCTTCACAGCAGTTGCTGATACGCCAAGTGGCCCCGGTGTTGCTATTATTGTCACTTGACTTGCTTTGCGTGCCCTGGAGATCGCCACGTATAGTTGGCCGTGAGAAAAACATGGTCGTGGAAGGTATATAGCGACTTGACTTAGAGTCTGTCCCTGACATTTGTTAATTGTCATTGCAAAGCTTAATTTCAAGGGAAATTGATTTTTTTGAAACTGGAATGGGTAGTTTGCTGATGCTGCTGGGCGTAACTTGATTCGTGGTATAAACACGTGTTCTCCTTTGTGGTGACCAGTTGTTATAACGCATTCAATTGAGTTCCTACTAAATTTCTTGCACAACAGCCTTGTACCATTGCAAAGGCCATATGAAGGCTGTAGATTTCTTAATAGAATCACTGGGCAGTTTTCTTTCAAAATTAGCTCATGAGGGCTCATACCACCTGGACTTAGTTTGTTAATGAACTCTGATGGATAGATATTGCAATTATCGTCTAGCATTGAATCATAGCTTTTGTAAGTAATAGGAGTGCCAGGAAATTGATGGATCAAAGTGTTGTTTATGGTATCAACATCATCATTTAGCGGAGTTAATATGGCCCTTGTCGTGAACATGCTTGAGTCAAATGAGCGAAGTTCCAGCCCTGGAAAGGCTGTTGCGGTCAGATGGCTTATAGGGTCTAACCCGAAGTCTTCTGGCGACTTAACCAAACCATTAGGTAATTCGATGTACTCATATTCTGTTCTTTGCATATTTCCGTTTCCAAGACTAAGTAGAAATTGAGCAAAAAATGGATCGCTTTGCGCTCTTAAATTCTCTGTGAGGTGGAATTTTATGAGGCGTGGCCATAATGATGAGCTTACTAAGCTAGCTTCAACAATTTCAATTTGTGATCTTCGAGGCACAACTTGCAATGTTTGACGGAAATCTCCACCAAATACAACCACTTTTCCACCAAATAGCTGATTTGGATTACATAGGTCCCTTAGAAGAAGGTCAAGAGATTCTACATTCTGTCTTCGTGCCATCGAGGCTTCATCCCAGATTATTAGGCTAGCTGCTTGAATCAAAGCTGCGAGACTACTCTGTTTAGGAACGTCACACGCCAAAGAAACGTCTGAGTCAATTGGAATTTTGAACCGTGAGTGAGCTGTACGGCCTGAGGGTATGTTAGAAGCGGCTATGCCAGAAGTCGCTGTTGGTAACACCACTTTGTTCATTAACCTTACCTCGGCATACAATGCGTTGTACAAGAAAGTCTTCCCTGTCCCTCCCGGACCATCTATGAAAAAAGCACCTGGTTTTGCTGCTATAACATGCTCCATTATTGTTGTGAAAGCTGTTTGCTGAGCTGCATTAAGCAGCGCACGACACTTTGTACAGTCCTCTGGTATGGGCGCATCTAGCGCATCAGTAATGTCTCTGGTCCGCCGCAAATCTACATCATCGCATGTATCTAAGTGGCCCAACCCAAAGAATTTTAAAGACTTCCCCATAGCCTCAATGTACTGCTCAACTGATCGGATTGTTAGTTGCTTGACTTTCTGCGGTCTATCAGGAAACTGTTTGTGGTAATCGTCTGACAAGGAACTATAGTGTGTTTCCCACAATAATGAAGGGTTCTTTGGTTGGGCAAAAAGCAAAAGTGTTGCAAACAGGCGGCGAAGTGCAATTGGCATTTGCACTTCACATGCTTCAGCCAAGCATAGCTCAGCAGCATGATCGTGTTCAAGTATGTGACTTTTTAGGGCTGCTTCTTGAAACGTTGCACATTTATGATTGTCAACAGTTAAAAGGTCTTCAAACGATGTAGGTCCTCGCACATGCAATAAGAGCAGCCGGAGGAAATACTGTTCGCCTTCAGACGGTGCCACAAAAACCAGCCTCCCAATCACAATGACCTTACTTTTCCTCTTAAGCCATCTTTTTTGGCTCATGTCCCAGCGATAGTGCTCTGTGAACTCAGCATATAAAAGTTTCTGGCAGCCTGGTTCGGTGCTTGTTCTAAAAAACTCAGTTAGGGGTGTTCGGCTGTTCTTGTCATTAGAGACAATTTCTTCTAAGTTATCTGTTGGCCTGAGGCGTAGTGTTTGCATATTGGGCAAGTGGACTTGCAGCGGCATCACTGGCGGATGTATTTCAAAAAGGTCAAACCCAAATATGCGCCATGCTGCTTCGCACGGGGATACCCATCGGCCTGACTGGAACTGCGTTATTTCATCAGCAACTTTCTGCTGCTCACCACCCATAACTGAAAAAGAAATCTTGTCGTGCCCTTTGTAGATATACTTGTACAAATATTTCACAGCATGTATTGTGGAGCACACTTCAATGTTGAGGTGACAACCAAAGAGGGCTAGCAAATATGGATTGTAAGGTATTACCCATCTGTTGTCTAGTTGTTCTTTGCGTATGACAGCACAGTCACCAGTGTCCCGTCTTCTATATACAGGGAACCCTTCTGGGCTGTTTGTAGACTCGGGTGTAAAAGTTTTTGGATAACCATACTTGCACTGCCCCAAAGAGTCTCTATGTGCCATGCATGGGCATTTCGGGTTAAGTATGCCACAAGGGCCGTGCATCATATGCTTGAGTACGGCCGTGCGTAGGGAAGGTTCATTGACTGGCGGTATCTCAGCTGAAACAAAATTGTCGTAGTCTTTTGGGCATTTAAGTCGGTTTCCAGGTTTCAGTATAATGAGAAAGTGGGCATGGGGCAGTCCCCGTTTTTGGAACTCAACGACGTAGACATAAGCAGCAACCTCTCCAAAAGCTTGCTTGTCCACAATCTGCTTTTTTAGAGCTAGAAGTTTTGCCCGAAACACTCGTGCGACTATGTCTGGGCGATTTTGAGCCACCTCACCAGGTCCAAGCTCTGTTTTAATCTCAGGCCAGTTAGCATTGCATGTCATGGTCACAAAGAGGTCAGGCTTCCCATATCTGTGTACCAGAGCCATTGCATTTAGATATCGCCGTTTCATATCGCGCGGACCACCCAAGAATGTAGGTGGTAATATGACCATCTTCCCAATATTTTCTGCGGAACACTGACCTGCCTCAACGGTGTCAAGTATACCCTGATATAACTCTGCCCTTATGGTGTCCTGGTTGTGCCGAAAATAATCGAGCCTTGTGTTTTCAATTTTAACATACATATCAACTATGTATTGCTGAAAACAACGTCCAGCTCTTAAAAGCATGTTGCCAGGCCGATGTTGCAGTTTATAGCTGTAATATTGCTTGCAAGAGACAACTTTTTCTTTTGGGCCATTATCAGTTTCTACCCCTGCAATAAAAGTGGAGAATGTTAATGTTAAAACTCATTGACATAGTGCGGGCACAACCATAGACAGAGTTGCAAACTGGTAGGCATGGCACCATACATACGGTCAGGTTGATCAGCTAATATACTTTCAACCGTTTGTGCTGGCGCAAGCGTTGCACTCTGGGGAGCTGGTTCTGTGGCCAATGACTCGCCTTGTTTCTTTTTTTTTAAGACCTTGTACCCATCCACATTCACCGCAAGGGAACAGAAGAGGGTACTGCAACGGATCGTAGCATCCATAATAATGCATGATCCGATGTGACTCGTTATCCTTGGTAGTCACAATTATGTGGGGACTATTAGACTGGCTAGATGACGAGCTATCTGACCAGATGACAGCAACCTCATCAGACGTGGGTGCATTGTATACCCGCTGATCCGGGACTGTGTCGCGGTTCAGCAATATTTGGGTATGTTCATTTACTGGCAGATCTTTAAGGGAGCGAAAAAAACGTGCATATGGATTGATTTGGGTAATTTTAATTAGGATATCAACTATGTCTTTTCGTATTTCGTGAAAACAATTTGTTCTATTTGCCGCTTCATGTTGGCCATCATAAAAGTAAAGTTGCAAATACTTTGGCACTCCATCGGTTGGCAGTAGTGAAGGAACGTGGTGATAAATTTGACCGTGTAGCTTAAAAACATAAATACCTTTATGAGTTTTAGCATCGATTTCCCCCCCAATAGAGCTATATGCAAATAGATTATTGTATAGGCGTGCATATTTGCGAAAGTGCACAGCGTCTTCATCAGCAGACGTGTAGAGCCTAACCAATTCTGCCGGAAATTCATTTGATGGCAGATCAATTGTATCATCAGCACAGCAAAAAAAAGGGGGTTTCATATGCGAGTTTTTTTGCCATGCACTTGTCACACGTTTTACCGGTTGGTAGTTGCAGTTTTTCTATAGGCAGGGGATGGATTGTGTGAGCTAGTGGCATTCCTGACACTGGCCCATAAACAAGCAAATGTCAATCAGTAAAAAAATTATTACAGTAAGTACCTATTGAATTTGATAACCAAGCTAAATCACATATACGACAACCTAAAACTAACTTTAATTGTTAGGCAGATTAATAGACGACTCTGAACACAGCCAACAAAAAATTGGGGATAT
>JAIUZE010004330.1:0-18366 GCA_022085475.1 Heliosperma pusillum
ACAAGGCATCCACGGGATAAAACATTTCCCTGAACTCATACACGATGCTACATTTCGTATATGTAGACTATTTTCCTCCTGGTAGCACGACGATAATAATACGGTCCTAGTCTAAACCTGGCCAGGATCTCGGAATATAAAACGTGTTCCGATTCGACATGCGATAACATTTCGCATCCAAGACTCGGTCAATCATAGACGCCGAGTACCCCAAATTCGGTAGAATAATTCACGAAAGAGGCGGAAAAGAGCACAAGCCTCATAAAAAGCGGTACGCTACATGAAAATAACACCACCTCGCAAGTACACAACATTTGACGGCCGGGGCGATCAACGCAAAGCGTTCGCCTCCCAACAACGTCGTCGTATGCCCACTAACACATGCAATTAAGCAGTAGGATACCTCCCCGTTCCGACATTCCAGCCTTACGAACTTGGAGGTAGCCAAGGTAATGAGAGTACAAAGCACATAACAAAAATAGTGCTCAAACCGTAACCTTTGTAAAAACCAACTCAAAGTGGGAACATACCAAAAACCGTCACAAAATATGAGAATAGGGAATCATATAAGTTTAAATATGATAAACATGAGTCATTACATGATACATAAGCATTAGAACAATTTTATGAAGCATAAAGAATAAAAAAACATAGATACCTCTCCAAAACCACGTTGTTTGGAAACCAACGAAAACAAGGGTACACTTCAAACGGTCATAACTAGAGTTCTAGACATGCAAATGCATAAATTCCAAATGGACGTGATAGCTTATCCTCTTACGGTTCCAACGGGATGTCACACGCCCAAAACAAGCAATTAACGAAGGAGATATGATCATTTTACGAAAAGGGGTCAGTGCAGGAAAATTTCTGTCGGCAGCGAGTGACGCAGCCTGCGTCCCCACGACGCAGCCTGCGTCCCCACGACGCAGCCTGCGTCCCCACGACGCAGCCTGCGTCCCCACGACGCAGCCTGCGTCCTACACGGGATTCGGGGACGATCAAAATTCAACAAGTTACCAACACAAAAATCCTCATTTATCATCACAAACCATCAATTCTCATATCAATTAACAACTAACAACAACCAACAACAACAACACCATTCCTAAGCATACTAACCATAATCTAAATACGATTACTAGCCTATAAAACATATAAAACACGTAAATGATATCGAGTAACCCTTCACCGTTACCTTTTCGCGTCTTTAAACGGTTTCTAAACCTTCCTAGTCTCCACCTACATACAATTAGATAATAAAAGATGAATATCATTCACCTTGAAAAAGACGGATAATTTAAAAAGCGAGAAAGACGGTAATTTTATTACCAATACGGATAGAGGAAGCTAAGAGGGGAAGAATAAGACGAACTTACGCGAATTTGAGCGAGTAACGAAGAAGTAGCGACGAATCTAAGACGGATCAAAAATGGAGGCAAGGGTTTTGGTTTTCCTAGTGAAGAAGAAAGAAATTTGAGTTGTGGGAAATGAATTAGGTTTAGGGTGAGTATGAGGGGAGTAAGTGGGAAAAAGTCAACGAAAGTCAAAGAAGGCTCAAAAGTCAAGAAAAAGTCAAAGACGGCTTAAGACGGGATTCACTTGAAATCTCGCGGAAATTCCAAATACGAACTCGGAAATTCTAAATTTGACTCGGAACATTA
The DNA here is from genome assembly GCA_022085475.1 of Heliosperma pusillum. Lineage (NCBI taxonomy): Eukaryota > Viridiplantae > Streptophyta > Magnoliopsida > Caryophyllales > Caryophyllaceae > Heliosperma > Heliosperma pusillum. Next base: position 1,665 of record JAIUZE010004330.1, read on the forward strand.
AATTCTAAAATAAAACTAAAATACTCTGAAAAGTATCCGTAAAATATTTTCACTATAAAAATAGGGTACATTTCCGGGCGTTACAATCACCCCACCTTTTAAAAAGTTTCGTCCTCGAAACTTGAGAGTAGAAAACAAAAGTATCAAAGACAAGAATCGGTTTAAAAATTAACAAGAAAGCTTTTACAAGGGAAACATTTATGAAACGAGGTTCTTCTCGAAAACGGTTTAAGGAGAATTTTCATAAGTGTGAAACTTTACTTACGAATCACAAGAGTGCCTGTCGCGAACGAGAACTCTAGCTATCAAAAATCAAATCAATGTCGAATTAGTGAAATCGAAATTCAAAACAACGTTAGTAAGTGCAGGACTAGTTATCAGACGTCTCCAATAACAAGTGCAAACATCCAACCAAACGCAAAATCCAAATATAAAAGCAAAAGAAATCTGTTTTCTCCAAAAAGGAGGTACAAAAACCATCTTTAGACTTCTTTGAAACGTTAAATTATCAATATAATATGAAAATTTGAAGGTTTTCTCAAAGATAAAATCAAATAACAAGACATTACACGTACATAGAGCGACTCAAGCATCACAAACACAATTCAGGATATGAAAATGTATACAAAATACGCAAAAACAAAACAAATCGAACTCTTAGGGATAGGAAGATCAAGATAAAGTCGGCAGGAAGATCTATAAGAATTCGACATTACTAACTCTACTAATAAATCAAATCCTCAAGAGAATGCAATTTACCCAATTTACAACTCATCATTTTCAATAATCAGAAATCCTACAAAAATATTCCATAATCACGAGATTTCAAGCCAATAACCTAATTATTCAGATCCATTTAGTATCCACTAAAGTCCATCGGCACGGTAGACTCCACAACTAACAATCCACAAGGTAAAGGAGACTTACCATGAAATTCCCTTGATTCAATTTACTTCAAACTCATTATCCTAAATTTGCAATGAACTTTCTCATCTTCGAAAGTCAAAACACAATTAAAGCAACAAACATAATTATCTAAGATTCAACTAGCCTCATCCAAAGTCTCACGACAAGGGAAAATCCACAATCCATTATCGATTATAATAATTTTTTAATACGCCATAACATCCTTAATTCGATCATTACTACGCTCGAAACCTCAAATATAAATAGTCACATTAGCAAACTATGGTGGTTACTAATTCTCAAGATAAATAAGTTCACCATTCTAACTCTATATTCCAAAACAACTGAGCACTCATTATCCAAAGCTTGCAACGAACATTTCTCAATCTCAAACTATGATTCCTTAAGAATAAAAGAGAATTACAATTTCAACCACAAATGATCAATCACTTGGCAATCAGACAACCATTCAAATCATCTAATTCATCTAAAACTCAAAATGAATCGATTTTTATTTATGACAATACTCCTCAAACCTTGGGTACCGACTCAATTTCCCTAAAGCAAAGTCTCTTTTAGAATCCACCAATTAGAGACATCTAATTCCCAAATGACATACCAAGCAACCGTTATAATACCCAACAACAACGAATTATTATCATGATCAACTCAATTCTCAAAATAGCACTACAATACCAAGCTCCAAATCTAAAACTACTAAGAGAGGATACATTATCACTATTAGGATTCATCCTAGAGCTTAAGTCCTATTTCCCATGATGAAATACAACAAGAACTTTTCTCAATCCAAGGACACATATTCTAACTAAAGAATTCTAAAATACATTATACTTACTCTCTGAGCCTTACAAAGGGAATATCCAATCCACTAGAGAAAAGATGAAGGAGCAACGAGATAGAAAACGATAAGGAATCTCAAGGAGAACACGAGAATAAATAAGGCACGAGATTACAAGAGAGGAGCGCTGAAAATAACGAGGTCAAGGGAGAGACAAAGCAGATGGTAGAGTTATGAAGCTATCCGAGTAAGAAAGAAGATACGAGCATTCGATTTCTTAAAGATCAATCTTGACAAAAACATTCAAGAATGGAAATGAAAAGGAATGATGGCACGAGTAAGGGTTTAAGATTTAATCCACAAAGTTTCTCCTTTCAGACTTAGGGTGATAGTAAAGCAACTCATCCCAAACAAAGGTCTCGTACAAGGGACCATCGTACCACAATCATCAAAGTAAGGTACACCTAGATTTAACAAATCGATTACAACCCAATTCATCCATCCTTTCATATCTCACGGAATCCCAAATGCGGAATTGCAACTCAAGTATAATAACATTCCTTTAGCTCAAATATTCAACACAACCTCAAAGGTTTCTTTAACTGAAGGACTAACAAATACTCTCTTATACGCGGTCATTTTCGAGTCTATAGCCCACGAGTTCATTATTATCAAAGTACAACTTCAAGTCAAACATCATCATTAACGTCCCAAGGTATTTCCATCATAGCTCACATCATAATCCTCAAGTAATATGGTTCAACTTACCACGAAACCTTACTACTCCAAACGAGTCTCCGATACCATAAGATAAGATCATATCTTTAAATCCAAGAACTATAGCCAAATGTTTTTTCAGCAAGCCTATACTCTAACACATAAACTAGAATCCACAAGAAGCCACTTAGTCTCAAAAGCATTTTACAACTCAAGGCATCATCCAAACTCCTAAATTCAAAAGATTAAATCGCTAATGGGTTAAGAAGTCTTAGCCAACTCATTCAACCTTACACCATCAAATATCATGAACTATCCACACATTAGTCATGACAAGCATCAAGCATTAAAATCATCAAACTTATCTTACTACCTTTCCTTAGAGATACAACCAATCACCACTATAGGTGAATTTAGATCTACACCATTTTCCTCAAATCACAAATTCATTCTAACCAACACTAATATTCCACAAAGTTCAAAGTTCTTCCGACCAAGTACAATATACCACAAACAAAAGGGTATGACATCCATAAAAATGTTACATGAGGAAGGTAAGGATACCAATGGTAAGATGGAGGAAACTATCAAGAGTAATTCCCAAGAGGCAACCAAGTTGGAAGAGAAAGAAGCACCTAGATAGAAGGAAGAGAGCATAATACAATAAGGACAAGAGAATTCATAGACGAGGAAGAAATACACTTCAATTAAGCTTGTCAATCTTCAAATCTTCGGTAGAGGATATTTCTTCTAGGTAACACAATGATTCACCTTAAGACGGTAGATACAAACAAACATAGCATCACTCAACACAATCAACAAACAAGTTAGAACCTAACAAACATCAAGTACACCAAAGACTACCAAGTAAAGTCCTTAATTTCTACCCATCTCTCATTTATTATTTCAAGGTCAAGTAGTTTAAGTTTAGGGTTCACGTGTGTGCGTCGGGAGCGTTTAAAGCTCTGATATCAACTGTGACAACCCTCGCGAATGCGAAAATAAAACATACAAGCATGTGAATTAATTAGCGGAAATACGGTATTTTAAAAACCTTTATACATGCAAGATAGAAAATACGAGGTATGTCAAATATTACAAACCAAAGTACGAATATCCTACAACAAGAGACGTAGTCTCTCCAAATGTTATCAAAGTAAATGTGATTAGCAAACAAGCTAAATAACGTCTAGAGGTGTTTCAATCCAGGGACAACGCCCGCTAGCTCACACCCGAACCCAAAATACCACAAGCAAAAAGCCATCCAATCAAGCAACCTGTTCATCCATGAAAAACATGAACGCCACAGTCATTGGGGAGTAACTCCGGGTTCTCCCAGCCATATCACATTAAACGTACATAAAAGGAAATACAAAAGTAGAAGCATGCATTTATAGATATACATGTGAAATACGATAAGGATAGATAGGCAATTCAATATATAATGATAAGAGCATATGAAGTACAATCCGTAACCATCATGCTATATATAGACTCGGGGAAGACACTCTTAGGCAACCGAATACGCTCACTAGGGCTTACATCTCACCGTTAGCGGTATAAGTTTGATAAGATTGAGACTCGACAAACAAACCATGCCAAGCCATGCAATGATCATGAATAATCAATCATGTAATCATGCATCCAAACACAACGACACAAAGACGACATCTCTCACGGTACATGAAACGCACTAGCACCGTGTACATGGCAAGTATGATTAAAAGGCATCCACGAGATAAACATTTCCCTGAACGCATACACGATCACATTTCGTATATGTGGACTAATTTCCTCCGGTAGGACGACGATATAAATACCCGGTCCTAGTCTAAATCTGGCCAGACTCCCGAAATCACATTTTCCGGTTCGACATGCGATAAACGTTTCGCATCCAAGACTCGGTCAATCATAGACGCCGAGTACCCCAAATTCGGTAGATACAATTCACGAAAGAGGCGGAAAAGAGCACAAGCCTCATAACAAGCGGTATGCTACATGCAAATAACACCACCTCGCAAGTACACAACATTTGACGGCCGGGTCGATCAACGCAAAGCGTTCAACTCCCAACAACGTCGTCGTATGCCCACTACACATGCAATTAAGCAGTAGGATACATCCCATTTCCGACATTCCAGCCTTACGAACGTGGAGGTAGCCAAGGAAATGAGAGCACAAAGCACAAGACAAAATAGTGCTCAAACCGTAACATTTGTAAAAACTGACTCAAAGTGGGACATACCAAAAACCGTCACAAAACATGTGCTACAAGCAAATGAACTGTCATATATTCAAAACATTAATATTATAAGTAACTACGTAAAATTATACGATAAACGAATCATGCGAACTATTATAAATCACGAGTTTTAGAAATTATAAGAAAAATACACAGCAGCGTTGCCGGCCGGTCAGTGGGCCGGCGGCCGGTACCCCGGCTTGCGCTACAAGCATAACACCAAAAACTCATAGAAAATGCAGCGTGTTCCAGGCCGGTCTGGGGGCCGGCGGCCGGGCACCCGACCAGGAGCACCTCTACACACAAAAAAGCAAGTTTGGAAACTAACTAAAACAAGGGTCCACTTCAAACGGTCATAACTAGAGTTCTAGATATGCAAATGCATAAATTCCAAGTTGAGGTAATAGCTTATCCTCTTACGGTTCCAACGATAGGTCACAAGCCCAAAACAAGCAAGTAACGAAAGAGATATGATCATTTTATGAAAAAGGGTTGGTGCAGTGAGTTCCCAGCCGGCCAATGGGCCGGCGGCCGGGCACCCGGCTGGGACAACATCTCACCCGAGAACAACATACACAAGTTCAATCATTTTTAATTATTATATTTAACTTCTATCAACTATCAACAATCAATAAACATCATCAACAATCATCAACTAACATTAATCATCATCAATAACTCAATTCCTAAGCTTACTAATCATATTCTAAATACGATTTCTAACATAGAAAACACGTAAAACACGTAAATGATATCGAGTAACCCTTCACCGTTACCTTTATGCGTCTTTAAACGATTTCTAAACCTTCCTCCACTAGATAGTAAACTTTGTCGGGGTCTAGAAAGTCTCCACCTAAACAAAGACGACAAAAGATGAATATAGTTCACCTTTGAGAAAGACGGATAAATTGAAAAGCGAGAAAGACGGTAATTTTATTACCAATACGGATAGAGGAAGATAAGAGGGGAAGAATAAGACGAACTTACGTGAATTTGAGCGAGAAACGAACGAGTTATGACGAATCTAAGGTTGGATGATTATGGAAGCTAGGTTTTGATTTGGGTTTCTTAGTGATGAAGTAATGTTGAGTTGTGAGAATGAAATAGGTTAGGAGTAGTATGAGGGAGTATGAAGGAAAAAGTCAAGAAAAAGTCAAAGACGACTTAAGACGGATTTTACTTGAAATCTCGCGGAAATTTCAAATACGAACTCGGAAATTCTAAATTCGACTCGGAAAATTAAATTCTAAATTAAAAGTAAAATTCGCTGAAAAGTATCCGTATAATATTTTTACTATAAAAAAAATAGGGTACATTTGCGGGTGTTACAATCATCCCACCTTTTAAAAAGTTTCGTCCTCGAAACTTGAGAGTAGAAAACAAAAGTATCAAGGACAAGAATCGGTTTACAAAATCAACACGAAAGCTTTTACAAGGGAAAACATTTATGAAACGAGGTTCATCTCGAAAATGGTTTAAGGAAAATTCTTCATAAGTGCGAAACTTATTTACGAATCACAAGAGTGCCCGTCGCGAACGAGAACTCTAGCTATCAAAAATCAAATCAATGTCGAATTAGTGAAATCGAAAATCAAAACAAGTGTTAGTAAGTGTAGGACTAGTTATCAGACGTCTCCAATAACAAGTGCAAACATCCAATCAAACGTAAAATCCAAATATAAAAGCGAAAGAAATCAATTTTTTTTCCAAAAAGGAGGTACAAAAACCATCTTTAGACTTCTTTGAAACGCTAAATTAAAAATATAATATGGAAATTTGAAGGTTTTATCAATGATAAAATCAAATAACATGACATTACACGTACATAGAGCGACTCGTACAATTCACACACAGTTCAGGGTAACAAAATATATACAAAACACGCAAAAACGAAACAAATCGAACTCTTTGGGATAGGAAGATCAAGATAAAGTCAGCAGGAAGATCTACAAGAATTCGACATCACTAAATCTACTAATAAACCAAATCCTCAAGAGAATGCAATTTACCCAATTTGAAACTCATCATTTTCAATCCTCAGAAATCCTACAAAAATATTCCATAATCACGAAACTTCGAGTAACAAATCCCAATTAATCGAATCCAATTAGAATCTACTAAGGTCCATCGGCACGGTAGACTCCACAACTAACAATCCACATGAAAGATTTATTACGCACTCTAATCTTCTTAGTTTCATCAAAACTCTTACTAGAAACTACCAACAAAATATGTATCTATGGAAACATGATCGCTAACAACCACAAAGTAAAGGACTTACCATGAAATCCTTTAATCCAATTTACTTCAAACTCATTATCCTAAATTTACAATGAACTTTCTCATCCTCGAAAATCAAAACACAATCCACGCAACCAAACATAATTATCTAAGATCCAACTAGTCTCATCCAAAGTCTCACGAAAAGGGAAAATCCACAATCCATTATCGCTTATAAGAATTCTTTAATACGCCCTAACATCCTTAATTCGATCATTACTACGCTCGAAGCCTCAAATATAAATAGTCACATTAGCAAACTACGGTTCCTTAAGAATAAAAGAGAATTACTAATTCCAAACCACAAATGATCAATTACTTGGCAATCAGACAACCATTCAAAACATCTAATTCATCTAAAACTCAAAATGAATCGATTTTCATTTATGACAATACTCCTCAAACTTTGGGTACCGGCTCAATTTCCCTAAAGCAAAGTCTCATTTAGAATCCACCAATTAGAGACATCTAATTCCCAAATGACATACCAAGCAACCGTTATAATACCCAACAACAACGAACTATTATCATGATCAACTCAATTCTCAAAATGACACTACAATACCAAGCTCCAAATCTAAAACCACTAAGAGAGGATACATTATCACTATTAGGATTCATCCTAGAGCTTAAGTTCTATTTCCCATGATGAAATATAACATGAAATTTGCTCAAGCCAAGGACACATATTCTAGCTAAAGAATCCCAAATTACATCACGCTTATTCTCTGTGCCTTACAAACGGAATATCCAATCCATTAGAGAAAAGATGAAGGAGCAACGAGATAGAAAACGATAAGGAATCTCAACGAGAACACGGGAATAAAAAGGCACGAGATTACAAGAGAGGAGCGCTGAAAAGAACGAGGTCAGGGAAGAGACAAAGCAGATGGTAGAGGTATGAATATATCCGAGTAAGAAAGAAGATACGAGCATGCGATTTCTTAAAGATCAATCTTGACAAAAACATTCAAGAATGGAAATGAAAAGGGACAATGGCACGGGTCATGGTTTAAGGTTTAATCCACAAAATTTCTCCTTTCAAACTTAAGGCGATAGTAAAACAACTTAATTATTCCTTTACAATGGCCTCTTACAAGGGACCATTATACCACGTACAATCATCAAAGTAAGGTACACCTAGATTTGATAAATCGACTACAACCCAATTCATGCATCCTTTCATATCACACGGAATCCCAAATGCGGAATTGCAACTCAAGTATAATAACATTCTTTTAGCTCAAATATTCAACACAACCTCAAAGGTTTATTTAACTGAAGGACTAACAAATACTCCCTTATACTCGGTCATTTTCAACTCATATAGCCCACGAGTTCATTATTATCAAAGTACAACTTCAAGTCAAACATCATCATTAACGTCCCAAGGTATTTCCATCATAGCTCACATCATAATCCTCAAGTAATATGGTTCAACTTACAACGAAACCTTACTACTCCAAACGAGTCTCCGATACCATAAGATAAGATCATATCTTTAAATCCAAGAACTATAGCCAAATGTTTTTCACCAAGCCTATACTCTAACACATAAACTAGAATCCACAAGAAGCCACTTAGTCTCAAAAGCATTTTACAACTCAAGGCATCATCCAAACTCCTAAATTCAAAAGATTAAATCGCTAATGGGTTAAGAAGTCTTAGCCAACTCATTCACCTTACACCATCAAATATCATGAACTATCCACACCATTAGTCATGACAAGCCAAGCATTAAAATCATCAAACTTATCTTATACCTTTCCTTAGAGATACAACCAATCACCACTATAGGGTGAATTTAGATCTACACCATTCCTCAAATCAAAAAATTCATTCAAACCAACACTAAGATTCCACAAGTTCAAAGTTCTTCGACCAAGTACATATACCACAAACAAAAGGGTATGACATCCATAAAAATGTTACAGGAGGAAGGTAAGGATACCAACGGTAAGATGGAGGAAACTATCAAGAGTAATTCCCAAGAGGAAACCAAGTTGGAAGAGAAAGAAGCACCTAGATAGAAGGAAGAGAGCATAATACAATAAGGACAAGAGAATTCATAGATGAGGAAGAAATACACTTCAATTAGGCTTGTTAATCTTCAAATCTTCGGTAGAGGATATTTCTTCTAGGTAACACAATGATTCACCTTAAGACGGTAGATACAAACAAACATAGCATCACTCAACACAATCAACAAACAAGTTAGAACCTAACAAACTGTAACCATCATGATATAGATAGACTCGGGGAAGACACTCTTAGGCAACCGAATACGCTCACTAGGGCTTACATCTCACTGTTAGCGGTATAAGTTTGATAAGATTGAGACTCGACAAACAAACCATGCCAAGTCATGCAATGATCATGAATAATCAATCATGTAATCATGCATCCAAACACAACGACACAAAGACGACATCTCTCACGGTACATGAAACGCACTAGCACCGTGTACATGGCAAGTATGATTAAAAGGCATCCACGAGATAAACATTTCCCTGAATGCATACACGATCACATTTCGTATATGTGGACTAATTTCCTCCGGTAGCACGACGATATAAATACCCGGTCCTAGTCTAAATCTTGCCACAATCCCGAAATCACATTTTCCGGTTCGACATGCGATAAACGTTTCGCATCCAAGACTCGGTCAATCATAGACGCCGACTACCCCAAATTCGGTAGATACAATTCACGAAAGAGGCGGAAAAGAGCACAAGCCTCATAACAAGCGGTATGCTACATGCAAATAACACCACCTCGCAAGTACACAACATTTGACGGCCGGGTCGATCAACGCAAAGCGTTCAACTCCCAACAACGTCGTCGTATGCCCACTACACATGCAATTAAGCAGTAGGATACATCCCAGTTCCGACATTCCAGCCTTACGAACGTGGAGGTAGCCAAGGAAATGAGAGCACAAAGCACAAGACAAAATAGTGGTCAAACCGTAACATTTGTAAAAACCGACTCAAAGTGGGACATACCAAAAACCGTCACAAAACATATGATACAAGCAAATGAACTGTCATATATTCAAAACATTAATATTATAAGTAACTACGTAAAATTATACGATAAACGAATCATGCGAACTATTATAAATCACGAGTTTTAGAAATTATAAGAAAAATACACAGCCGCGTTGCCGGCCGGTCAGTGTACCGGCGGCCGGTACCCTGGCTTGCGCTACAAGCATAACACCAAAAACTCATAGAAAATGCAGCGTGTTCCAGGCCGGTCTGGGGGCCGGCGGCCGGGCACCCGGCCAGGAGCACCTCTACACACAAAAAAGCAAGTTTGGAAACTAACTAAAACAAGGGTCCACTTCAAACGGTCATAACTAGAGTTCTATATATGCAAATGCATAAATTCCAAGTTGAGGTGATAGCTTATCCTCTTACGATTCCAACGACAGGTCACAAGCCCAAAACAAGCAAGTAACGAAAGAGATATGATCATTTTATGAAAAAGGCTTGGTGCAGTGAGTTCCCAGCCGGCCAATGGGCCGGCGGCCGGGCACCCGGCTGGGACAACATCTCACCCGAGAACAACATACACAAGTTCAATCATTTTCAATTCTCATATTTAACTTCTATCAACTATCAACAATCAATAATCATCATCAACAATCATCAACTAACATTAATCATCATCAATAACTCAATTGCTAAGCTTACTAATCATATTCTAAATCGATTTCTAACATAGAAAACACGTAAAACACGTAAATGATATCGAGTAACCCTTCACCGTTACCTTTATGCGTCTTTAAACGATTTCTAAGCCTTCCTCCACTAGATAGTAAACTTTGTCGGGGTCTAGAAAGTCTCCACCTAAACAAAGACGACAAAAGATGAATATAATTCACCTTTGAGAAAGACGGATAAATTGAAAAGCGAGAAAGACGGTAATTTTATAACCAATACGGATAGAGGAAGATAAGAGGGGAAGAATAAGACGAACTTACGTGAATTTGAGCGAGAAACGAACGAGTTATGACGAATCTAAGGTTGGATGATTATGGAAGCTAGGTTTTGATTTGGGTTTCTTAGTGATGAAGTAATGTTGAGTTGTGATAATGAAATAGGTTAGGAGTAGTATGAGGGAGTATGAAGGAAAAAGTCAAGAAAAAGTCAAAGACGACTTAAGACGGGTTTTACTTGAAATCTCGCGGAAATTCCAAATATGAACTCGGAAATTCTAAATTCGACTCGGAAAATTAAACTCTAAATTAAAACTAAAATTCGCTGAACAGTATCCGTATTGTGACAACCCTCGCGAATGTGGAAATATTAAACATACAAGCATGTGAAATAATATGCGGAAATACGGTATTGTAAAAACTTTTATACATGCAAGATAGATAATACGAGGAATGTCAAAATATTACAAACTAAGTACAAAATACAACAAAGAGACGGGGTCTCTCAAAATGTTAGCAAAGAACAAGTGTTTAGCGAACAAGCTAAAATCGTCTAGAGGTGTTTTAATCCAGGGACAACGCCCGCTAGCTCACACCCGAACCCAAAATAGCATAAGCAAAAAGCCATCCATGCAAGCAACCTGTTCATTCATGAAAAACATGAACGCCACAATCAGTGGGGAGTAACTCCGGGTTCTCCCAGCCATATCACATTAAACGTACATAAAAGGAAATACAAAAGTAGAGCATGCATACCTATAGATATACATGTGAGATACGATAAGGATAGATAGGCAATTCGATAAATAATGATAAGAGCATATGGAAAACAAATCCGAATCCATCATGTTATTCTAAGACTCGGGGAAGACACTCTTAGGCAACCAAATACGCTCACTAGGGCTTGCATCTCACCGTTAGCGGTATAAGTTTGATAAGATTGAGACTCGACAAACAAACCATGCCAAGTCATGCGATGATCACAATAAATCCAACATATTATCATCCATTCAAACATACCAATACATATATGATGCCCAATCATGCAATGACCATGAATAATAAGTCATGAAATCACGCATTCAAGAACGACGACACAAGAAGACATCTTTCACGGTAAATGAAACGCACTAGCATTGTGTACATGGCAAGTATGATTAAAAGGCATCCACGGGATCACATTTCCCTGAACGCGTACACGATCACATTTCGTATATGTAGACTAATTTCCTCCTGGTAGGAACGATAATAAAACAGCTCCTAATCTAAACCTGGCCAGATTCTCGGAATCACATTTTCCGATTCGACATGCGATAAACGTTTCGCATCCAAGACTCGGTCAATCATAGACGCCGAGTACCCCAAATTCGGTAGAACAATTCACGAAATAGGCGGAAAAAAGCACAAGCCTCATAACAAGCGGTACACTACATGAAAATAACACCACCTCGCAAGAACACAACATTTGACGACCGGGCCGATCAACGCATAGCATTCAACTCCCAACAACGTCGTCGTATGCCCACTAACACATGTATTTAAGCAGTAGGATACCTCCTCGTTCCGACATTCCAGCCTTACGAACGTGGAGGTAGCCAAGGGAATGAGAGTACAAAGCACAAGACAAAATAGTGCTCAAACTGTATCATTTGTAAAAACCGACTCAAAGTGGGACATAGCAAAAACCGTCACAAAACATGTGATACAAGCGAATGAAATACCATAAATCCAAAACATGAATATTATAAGTCACTACGTAAAATTATACGATAAACGGACCATGCGAACTATTATAAATTACGAGTTTTAGAAATTATATGAGAAAAACACAGCCGTGTTCCAGGCCGGTCTGGAGGCCGGCGGCCGGTACCCCGGCTCGGAGCACAAGACAAAATCCAAAAATCATAGAAAACAGGGCATGTGTTCCTGGCCGGTCAGGGGACCGGCGGCCGGGCACCCGGCCAGGACCACCTATATACAAAAACTCCAAAAAATCCAAAGTTGTTACTGATGTGTTCCCAACCGGTGGGCAGACCGGCGGCCGGTCACCCGGCTGGGAGCACCTCTTCACCCGTGAGCAACATACATCATTCCAATCAATTCCAATTCTCATAATTCACTTCTAATAATTATCAACAATCAATATTCATCATCAACAATCATCAAATAATAACAATCATCATCCATAACATGAATCCTAAGCTTCTAATCGTATTCTAAATACGATTTCTAGCATATAAAGCATGTAAAACACGTAAATGATACCGAGTAACCCTTCACCGTTACCTTTAAGCGTCTTCACTACTCGTCAAGCTCCTCTTCAATTAGAAAATAGTCTTTGTCGGGATCTTGGAGGTCACCACCTACAAATAGATCATAAAAGATGAATAAAATTCATCTTGAGAAAGAAGGAAAGTTTGAAAAGCGAGAAAGACGATGATTTTAATATCAATACGGATAGAGGAAGGTAAGAGGGGAAGAATGAGACGAACTTACGTGAATTTAAGCAAAGAACGAATGAGCTACGATGATTTTAAGATCGGAAAGTTTATGGAGGCAAGGGTTTTGATTTTGCTTTAGGAAGAAGTAAGGTTTTGGTGTTTGAGTGAATGAAATAGGTTAAGGGAGTATGAGTGGAATATGAGGGAAAAAGTCAATAAAAGTCAAACTCGCCTTAAGACGGGATTCTCATGGAATCTCGCGGAAATTCCAAATACGAACTCGGAAACTCTAAATTCGACTCGGAAAATAAAATTTACGATTAGAACTATATTTCACTGAAAATTAACCGTAAAATATTTTCATTATAAAAATAGGGTACATTTCCGGGTGTTACAATCACCCTACCTTTTAAAAAGTTTCGCCCTCGAAACTTGAGGGAAAGAAAAATACCTTACTCGAATAGACTCGGATATTTACTACGCATAGAAGCTTCAGTTTCCCAAGTCTCTTCCTCGACATTAGCACTTCTCCATAAGATTTTCACCAAAGGAACTACTTTACTTCTCAACTTCCTATCCTTACGATCTAGGATGCGGATCGGCTTCTCTTCAAAGGATAGATTCGGTTCAAGCTCGGGCAATTCCCTTTGAAAAACATGGCTCGGATCACTAACATACTTTCTCAATTGAGAAACATGGAATACATCATGAACCTTAGCCAAATTCGGGGGCAAATCCAACTTATAAGCAACGGCACCAATCCTTTTCACAATATCAAAGGGTCCAATGTATTTCGGGCTCAATTTACCCTTAACACCAAACCGTTTAACACCCTTTATTGGAGACACTTTCAAGAACACTTTATCCCCAACTTCAAATTCCAACGGCCTTCTTCGGATATCGGCATAAGACTTTTGACGGTCTTGAGCGGCTTTCATTCTATCACGAATGACCTTCACATTATCAATAGTCTCAACAAGAACATCGGGGCCTAAGTCACGAACATCACTCAATTGATTCCAACATATAGGACTCCGACATTTCCTTCCATAAAGAGCTTCATAAGGAGCCATTTTGATCGATGCATGATAACTGTTTTTGTAAGAAAATTCCACCAACAGTAGACTCTTTTGCCAACTAGATTGGAAGTCAAGTGCACAAGCCCTAAGCAAGTCTTCTAAAGTCTGAAAGTCCTCCTCATCTGACCCATCCGTAGCGGCATGAAATGCAGTATCATCAACCAACTTACTTACCCATGGCCCTCTTTGCAAAGCTTTGCTAAAATCTCGAACAGAATCTCGGATCTCGGTCGGATATAATCTCCATAGGAACACCATGGTATCTAACAATTTCATCAACATAAGCTTTGGCTTAACGGTCTAAGCTCCAAGTTTCTTTGATCGGAATAAATCTAGCACACTTGGTCAAACGATCAACAACAACCCAAACGACATCTTTACCTCCAACGGTTCTCGGCAAAGCCATAACAAAATCCATAGAAATAGATTCCCACTTCCATAGTGGAATATCCAACGGTTGTAGCAATCCAGCGGGTCTCTTGTATTCAATCTTCACTTGTTGGCAAGTAAGACATCTTCCAACATAAGATACAACATCGCCTTTCAAATTCGGCCACCAAAACTGTAGCTTCAAATCCTTGTACATCTTATCACCTCCGGGGTGAATAGAATAAGGGGAAAGGTGAGCTTCATCAAGAACTCGCTTCCTCAAATTAAGAGCATTAGGAACAAATAAGCGGCCATGGAAACGAAGAACACCTTCATCATCAAACTTGAAATCTCTACCTTTACCTTCAAGAAGTTTGGCTTGGATAGACTTGTAGGTAATATCATCTACTTGGCTTTCGCGGATTTCACGGAGAAACACAGGTTCGGCAATCATAGCACCAACATGAACAAATCCACGCTCTAAAAATTCCAAACTCAACCTTCGAAACTCGGCACAAAGATCAACAGGTAATACATGCATAGCATTCAAAGCATGAGAAGCTTTCCTACTAAGAGCATCTGCAACAACATTAGCCTTCCCTTCATGATACAATAACTCAAAATCATAATCATTCACCAATTCCAACCATCTTCTTTGCCTCATATTCAACTCTTTTTGAGTAAATATTTACTTCAAACTCTTGTGATCGGTGAAGATACGACAATGAACTCCAATTAAATAATGTCTCCACACTTTCAAAGCATGAACAACAGCAGCCAATTCTAGATCATGAGTAGGATAGTTCACTTCATGAACTCTCAATTGCCTTGAAGCATAAGCCACCACCTTCCTATTCTGCATAAGAACACAACCTAATCCCATTTTAGAAGCAGCACAATAGACATCAAAGTCTACTCCATCTTCAGGCAAAGTCAACACCGGAGCGGTAGTTAACCTCTTCTTTAACTCTTGAAACGCATTTTCACAAGCTTCATTCCATAGGAATTTGGTTTCCTTCTTCAATAACTGAGTCATCGGTCTAGCAAGCTTAGAGAAATCCTTGACAAATCTTCGATAATAACCAGCTAAACCAAGACAACTCCGAATCTCTCTAATATCAGTCGGACTCTTCCAATCAACAACGGCCTCAATTTTAGAAGGATCCACCATAACACCTTCTTTAGAAATCACATGCCCAAGGAAGGACACTTTAGGTAACCAAAATTCACATTTAGAGAACTTAGCATACCACTTCTGTCGACGTAGAACACCCAAAATAATCCTCAAATGAATAGCATGCTCATCTTCGGACTTGGAGAAAATAAGAATATCATCTATGAATACCACCACACACTTGTCAAGATACTCACTAAATGTGCGGTTCATTTGATCCATAAAGATAGCGGGAGCATTCGTCAATCCAAAAGGCATTACCTTGAACTCATAATGGCCATACCTCGTACTAAAAGCGGTCTTTGGAATATCAACCTCTCTAACCGGAATTTGATGATAACCAGATCTCAAATCAATCTTCGAAAATGTAGAAGCACCCTTTAATTGGTCAAATAAATCTTCAATTCTCGGTAAAGGATACCTATTCTTGATTGTAATCTGATTCAACTCACGGTAATCGATACACAATCTCATAGAACCATCCTTCTTCTTCACAAAAAGGACAGGAGCACCCCAAGGCGAGGCACTTGGTCGAATAAAACCCTTTTCAATCATATCATCCGACTGCTTCCTTAATTCTTTCAATTCAGACGGAGCCATACGATAAGGAGCTTTGGCAATTGGACCAGAACCAGGAACAAGATCAATGGAGAATTCAACATCACGCTCGGGAGGAATCCCGGGCAAATCTTCGGGAAATACATCGATGAATTCTCGAACAATAGACACATCTTCAATACTTGGCAAAGAGG
>JAIUZE010004331.1:0-47033 GCA_022085475.1 Heliosperma pusillum
GACTTTTCTTGACTTTTGAGTCGTCTTTGACGTTTCTTGACTTTTGAGTCGTCTTTGACTTTTCTTGACTCTTAAGTCGACTTTGACTTTCGTTGACTTTTCCGACTCACCCTTTACTTATACTCCCTCATACTCCTTAACCTACTTCATTAACACAAACACCAAAATCATTCCTTCTTCCTCATCAAATCACCAAAACCTAAACCCCTCTTTGATCCGATCTTATAATCATCAGACCGCATTCGTTTCTTGTCGGAATTCGCGTAAGTTCGTCTTATACTTCCCCTCTTAGCTTCCTCTATCCGTATTGGTAATAAAATTACCGTCTTTCTCGCTTTTTAAATTATCCGTCTTTCTCAAGGTGGATGATATTCCTCTTTTATTACCTAATTTAGGTGGAGGATTACAGGAAGGCTGACAGTAATAGTTTTAAAAGACGCGTAAAGAGGTAACGGTGAAGGGTTACTCGGTATCATTTACGTGTTTTGCATGCTTTATATGTTAGAAATCGTATTTAGAATACGATTAGAAGCTTAGGACTCATGTTATGATTTATGATTGTTGTTATTTGATGATTGTTGATGATGAATATTGATTGTTGATAATTATTAGAAATGAATTAGGAGAATTGAAAATGATAGAAATGGTCTTTGTTGTTCTCGGGTGGAATGGTGCTCCTGGCCGAAGGACCGGCTGCCGGTCTAGTGGCCGGCTGGCATTTCACTACACCGACCCTTTTTTGTAGAATGATCATATCTCCTTCGTTACTTGCTTGTTTTGGACTTGTGACCATTCGTTGAAACCGTAAGGGGATAAGCTATCACCTCGACTTGGAATTTCTGCCTTCCCATATCTAGAACTCTAGTTATGACCGTTTGAAGTGGACCCTTGTTTTAGTTAGTTTCCAAACTTGGTTTTTGTGGGTAGTTGTGCTCCGAGCCGGGGTACCGGCCGCCTCCCTCCACCCCGGCCTGGAACACGGCTGTGTTTTTCTTCTTGAAATTTCTAAATATCGTAATTTATAATAGTTCGGCCTGATTCGTTTATCGCTTATAATTGTACAGTAAATGTGATTGTATATATAATATTCATGTTTTGGATATATGCTAGCTATTCGCTTCATCACATCGTTTGTGACGGTTTTGAGATATCCCTCTTTTGAGTCGGTTTTACATATGTTATGAATTGAGCACTAATGATTTTGTGCTATGAACTCTCATTTCCCGGCTACACCTTATACTCGTTAGACGGGAATGTCGGAGCGATGGGGTGTATCCTTGATGCTTGTATGCATGTTTAGTGGGGATATGACGACGTTGTTAGGAGGCGAACGCAATGCGTTGGTCGACCCGACCGTCAAATGTTGTATACTTGCGAGGTGGTGTTATTGCATGTAGCGTACTAGCTTGACTTTTGACTATAGATTTCTTTCCGCCTCTTTCGTGAAGGTTGACCGAATTTGGGGTACTCGGCGTTTATGATTGACCGAGTCTTGGATGTGGCACGTCTTACCACATGCCGAATCGGAACACGTCTTATTTCGAGAGTCTGGCCAGGTTTAGACTAGGACCGTATTATTATTGTCGTCCTACCGAGAGGATTAGAGTCTTGTGTGTACGAAACGTCTTATCGTACATGATTCCGGGAAACGTCTTATCCCTTGAACTTGTTTGTCTAGGTCATGAGTATACGAAACGTCTTATCGTATACGGTTCCGGAAAATGTCTTATTCCGTGAGCTTCCATTGGCTTGTCTTGCTATTGTACACGATGCTAGTGCGTTTCATTTACCGTGAGAGATGTCGTCAATATATTGGTGTGTTTGGATGAATGATTATATGATTGATCATCGAATGACTTGGCATGGTTTGTTTGTCGAGTCTCAATCTTATCAAACTTATACCGCTAACGGTGAGATGTAAGCCCTAGTGAGCGTATTCGGTTGCCTAAGAGTGTCTTCCCCGAGTCTTTGAATAACATGTTGGATTCGGATTTGTACCTCTTATGCTCTTATCATTATTTATCGAATTGCCTATTTATTCTTATCGTAACTCACATGGATATCTATATATGCATGATTTCACTTTTGTATTTCCTTATATGTACGTTTAATATGATATGGCTGGGAGAACCCGGAGTTACTCCCCACTGATTGTGGCGTTCATGTTTTTCATGAATGAACAGGTTGCTTGCATGGATGGCTTTTTGGCTATGATGTTTTGGGGTTCGGGTGTGAGCTAGCGGGCGTTGTCCCTGGAAGTTTCACCTCTAGGCGATATTAGCTAGTTTTGCTAAACACTTTTTCTTTGCTAACATTTTAAGAGACTCCGTCTCTTTGTTGTATTTCCGCATTTAGTTGTAATATTTTGACACTCCTCGTTTTATGTAACTTGCATGTATCAAAGTTTTTAAAACTACCTATTTCCGCTATATAATTCACATGCTTGTTGGTTTTATATTTCCGCATTCTCGAGGGTTGTCACAGTTGGTATCAGAGCTTTATCGCTCCCGACGCACACACGTGAACCCTAACTTAAACTACTTGACCTTGAAATAATAAATGAGAGATGGGTAGAAATTAAGGACTTTACTTGGTAGTCTTGGTGTACTTGATGTTTGTTAGGTTCTAACTTGTTTGTTGATTGTGTTGAGTGATGTTATGTTTGTTTGGATCTACCGTCTTAAGGTGGATCATTGTGTTACCTAGAAGAAGTATCCTCTACCGAAGATTTGAAGATTTACAAGCCTAATTGAAGTGTATTTCTTTCTCATCTATGAATTCTCTCGTCCTTAATGTTTTATGCTCTCTTCCTTCTATCTAAATGCGGCTCATCAGCAGAACGGAGGTGACCCGGGGAAGGACGCGGGGGACGGCCGCCGGGGACCAAGGGGGATCCAAGGGGAAACAAACTTCCTTATGTGACCTTTTGTGGACACCTTACCCTTTTTGTTTGTGGCATATCGTACTTGGTCGGAAGAACTTTGAATTTTGTGGAATATTAGTGTTTGTTAGAATGAATTTTGTGATTTGAGAAAAATGGTGTAGATCTAAATTCACCCTATATTATTGATGATTGGTTGTAACTCTAAGGAAAGGTAGTAAGATAAGTTTGATGATTTTAATGCTTGATGCTTGTCATGACTAATGTGTGGATAGTTCATGATAATTAATGGTGTAAGGTTGAATGAGTTGGCTATGACTTCTTAACTCATTAGTAATTTAGTCTTTTGGACTTAGAAGTTTAGTATTGGTTTGAAGACCATGCTTATTATATGTCTATTTGGTGTAAATAAGAAGTTTTGAATGATATCTTGAGGTGCGAAATACTTTTGAGGTTAAGTGACGTCTTGTTGTTTCCTTTTGTGTGTTTGTGAGTATAGGCTTGGTGGAAAAGCTTTTGGCTATAGTTCTTGGATTTAAATATATGATCTTATCTTATGGTATCAGAGACTCGTTTGAAGTAGTAAGGTTTCGGTAAGTTGAACCATATTACTTGAGGATTATAGATATGAGCGAGATTCGATGATATGAGCTATGATGGAAATACCTTGAGGCGTTAATGATGATGTTTGACTTGAGGTTGTACTTTGTTAATAATGAACTCGTGGGCTATATGATGTTGTTAATGACGTTTTGTTCGGTGTTCTACCTGGTGGCCGTAGGAGTTGAAAAGAGATTAGTATGGAGAATTCCTTATTGGTTCTTCGGTTAGAAACCTTTGGGAATGTGTCAAATTATGGAGTTGAGAGAATGTTACTATGCTTGAGTTGCAATTCCGCATTTGGGAATCCGTGTGATATGAAAGGATGGATGAATTGGGTTGTAGTTGATTTGTCGAATTTTGGCGTACCTTACTTTGATGATTATGGTACGATGGCCTCTTGTAAGAGACCTTTGTTTGGGATGAGTTAATTTACTATCACCCTAAGTCTGAAAGGAGAAACTTTGTGGACTAAACCTTAAACCATTACCCGTTCCATTGTCCCTTTTCATTTCCATTCTTGAATGTTTGTGTCAAGATTGATCTTTAAGAATTCGCATGCTCGTATCTTCTTTCTTACTCGGATAGCTTCATAACTCTACTATCTGTGTTATCTCTTCCTTGACCTCGTTATTTTCAGCGCTCCTCTCTTGTAATCTCGTGCCTTATTTATTCTCGTGTTCTCCTTGAGATTCCTTATCATTTTCTATCTCGTTGCTCTTTCATCTTTCCTCTAGTGTATTGGATATTCCGTTTGTAAGGCTCAGAGAATAAGTGTAATGTATTTTGGGATTCTTTAGCTAGAATATGTGTCTATGGATTGAGCAAATTTCATGTTGTATTTGTTCATGGGAAATAGGACTTAAGCTCTAGGATGAATCCTAATAGTGATAATGTATCCTCTCTTAGTGGTTTTAGATTTGGAGCTTGGTATTGTAGTGTTATTTTGAGAATTGAGTTAATCATGATAATAGTTTGTTGATGTTGAGTAGTATAGCGGTTGCTTGGGATATCAATTGAGAATTTGATGTCTCTAATTGGTGGTATCTAAAAGAGACTTTGCCTTAGGGAATTAAAGCCGGTAACCCAAAGTTTGAGGAGTATTGTCATAAATGAAAATCTATTCATTTTGAGGTTTACATGAACTAGATGATTTGAATGGTTGTCTGATTGCCAAGTAATTGGCCATTTGTGGGTTGGAATTAGTAATTCTCTTTTATTCTTAAGGAATCCTAGTTTGAGATTGAGAAATGTTCGTTGCAAGCTTTGGATAGTGAGTGCTCAGTTGTTACGGAATATAGAGATAGAATGGTGAACCCATTCATCTTGAGGATTAGTAACCTCCGTAGTTTGCTAATGTGACTATTTATATTTGAGGCTTCGAGCGTAGTAATGATCAAATTAAGGATGTTAGGGCGTATTAAAGAATTCTTATAAGCGATAATGGATTGTGGATTTTTACTTGTCGTGAGACTTTGGATGAGACTAGTTGGATCTTGGATAATTATGTTTTGTTGCGTGGATTGTTAGTTATGGAGTCTACCGTGCCGACTTCATCGTGATTCTTCATATCCCTAGGAGTTCGATTTGTTTCGTTTTTGCGTTTTTTGTATATATTTTGTTATCGTGATTTGTGAACTTGATGTTCGAGTCGCTCTATGTACGTGTAATGTCCTGTTATTTGATTTTATCTTTGATAAAACCTTCAAATTTCCATATTGTGTTTCTAAATTAACTTTTCAAAGGAGTCGAAAGATGTATTTTGTACCCTCTTTTTGGAAAGAATGAATTTCTTTTGCTTTTATATTTGGATTTTGCGTTTGGTTGGATGTTTGCACTTGTTATTGGAGATGTCTGATAACTATTCCTGCACTTACTAACGTTGAATTTCGATTTCACTATTTCGACTTTAATTTGATTTGGATAATTTGAGTTCTCGTTCGAGACGAGCATTCTTGTGATCCGTAAGTAAGTTTCGCACTTATGAAGAATTTTCCTTAAACCATTTTCGAGATGAACCTCGTTTCATAAATATTCCCCTTATAAGAGTTTTCGTATTAATTTTGAAAACCGATTCTTGTCCTTAATACTTTTGTTTTCTACTCTCATGTTTCGAGGACGAAACTTTTTAAAAGGTGGGGTGATTGTAACACCCGGAAATGTACCCTATTTTTCTAGTAGAAATATTTTACGAAATATTTTCAGCAAATTTAAGTTTTAATTTAGAATTTAATGTTTCGAGTCGAATTTAGAATTTCCGAGTTCGTATTTGGAATTTTCGCGAGATTCCATGAGAATCCCGTCTTAAGCCGTCTTTGACTTTTCTTGACTTTTGAACCGTCTTTGACTTTTCTTGACTTTTAAACCGTCTTTGACTTTTCTTGACTTTTGAGTCGTCTTCGACTTTTCTTGACTTTTGAGTCATCTTTGACTTTTCTTGACTTTTGAGTCGTCTTTGACTTTTCTTGACTCTTAAGTCGACTTTGAATTTCGTTGACTTTTCCGACTCACCCTTTACTTATCCTCCCTCATACTTCTTAACCTATTTCATTAACACAAACACCAAAATCATTCCTTCTTCCTCATCAAACCACCAAAACCTAAACCTCTCTTTGATCCGATCTTATAATCATCATACCGCATTCGTTTCTAGTCGGAATTCGCGTAAGTTCGTCTGATTCTTCCCCTCTTAGCTTCCTCTATCCGTATTGGTAATAAAATTACCGTCTTTCTCGCTTTTTAAATTATCCGTCTTTCTCAAGGTGAATGATATTCATCTTTTATTACCTAATTGTAGGTGGAGACTACTAGGAAGGCTTAGTAATGTTTTGAAAGACGCGTAAAGGTTAACGGTGAAGGGTTACTCGGTATCATTTACGTGTTTCTGCATGCTTTATATATGTTAGAAATCGTATTTAGAATACGATTAGAAGCTTAGGAATCATGTTATGATTTATGATTGTTGTTATTTGATGATTGTTGATGATGAATATTGATTGTGGATAATTATTAGAAGTGAATTAGGAGAATTGAAAATGATAGAAATGGTCTTTGTTGTTCTCGGGTGGAATGGTGCTCCTGGCCGAAGGACCGGCTGCCAGTCTAGTGGCCGGCTGGCATTTCACTGCACCGACCCTTTTTCGTAGAATGATCATATCTCCTTCGTTACTTGCTTGTTTTGGACTTGTGACCATTAGTTGGAACCGTAAGAGGATAAGCTATCACCTAGACTTGGAATTACTGCATTCCCATATCTAGAAATCTAGTTATGACCGTTTGAAGTGGACCCTTGTTTTAGTTAGTTTCCAAACTTTGTTTTTGTGGGTAGTTGTGCTCCGAGCCGGGGTACCGGCCGCCTCCCTCCACCCCGGCCTGGAACACGGCTGTGTTTTCTTCTTGAAATTTCTAAATCTTGTAATTTATAATAGTTCGCATGATTCGTTTATCGTATAATTTACGTAGTGACTTATAATATTCATATTTTGGATTTATGGTTTTCCATTCGCTTGTATCACATGTTTCGTGACGGTTTTCGATATATCCCTCTTTTGAGTCGGTTTTACATATGTTATGAATTGAGCACTAATGATTGTGTGCTTTGAACTCTCATTTCCCGGCTACACCTTATACTCGTTAGACTGGAATGTCGGAGCGATGAGGTGTATCCTTGATGCTCGTATGCATGTTTAGTGGGGATATGATGACGTTGTTAGGAGGCGAACGCAATGCGTTGGTCGACCCGACCGTCAAATGTTGTATACTTGCGAGGTGGTGTTATTGCATGTAGCGTACTAGCTTGACTTTTTGACTATAGATCTCTTTCCGCCTCTTTCGTGAAGGTTGACCGAATTTGGGGTACTCGGCGTCTATGATTGACCGAGTCTTGGATGTGGAACGTCTTACCACATGTCGAATCGGAACATGTCTTATTCCGAGAGTATGGCCAGGTTTAGACTAGGACCGTATTATTATCGTCGTCCTACCGAGAGGATTAGAGTCTTGTGTGTACGAAACGTCTTATCGTACATGATTCCGGGAAACGTCTTATCCCGTGAACTTGTTTGTCTAGGTCATGAGTATACGAAACGTCTTATCGGATACGGTTCCGGAAAATGTCTTATTCCGTGAGCTTCCATTGGCTTGTCTTGCTATTGTACACGATGCTAGTGCGTTTCATTTACCGTGAGAGATGTCGTCATTGTGTCGGGGTTTGGATGGATGATTACATGAATGATTATATGATTGATCATTGAATGACTTGGACATGGTTTGTTGGTCGAGGCTCAATCTTATCAAACTTATACCGCTAACGTGAGATGCAAGCCCTAGTGAGCGTATTCGGTTGCCTAAGAGTGTCTTCCCCGAGTCTTTGTATAACATGATGGGTTCGGATTTGTACCTCTTATGCTCTTATCAATATATATTGAATTGCCTATCTATCCTTATCGTATCTCACATGCATATCTATATATGCATGATTTTACTTTTGTATTTCCTTCTATGTACGTTTAATGTGATATGGCTGGGAGAACCCGGAGTTACTTCCCACTGATTGTGGCGTTCATGTTTTTCATGAATGAACAGGTTGCTTGCATGGATGGCTTTTTGCTTATGCTATTTTGGGGTTCGGGTGTGAGCTAGCGGGCGTTGTCCCTGGATGAAACACCTCTAGACGTTGTTTAGCTAGTTGCTAATTTTTTTGTCTTTTGTTAACACTTTGAGAGACTACGTCTCTTGTGGCATTTTTATTTAGTTTGTAATATTTTGACACTCCTCGTATTTTTCTATCTTGCATGTATAAAGGTTTTTAAAATACCGTATTTTTCGCTATATAATTCACATGCTTGTATGTTTTATATTTCCGCATTCGCGAGGGTTGTCACAGTTGGTATCAGAGCTTTATCGCTCCCGACGCACACACGTGAACCCGAAACTTAAACTACTTGACCTTGAAATAATAAATGAGAGATGGGTAGACTTAAGGACCTAAGGTGGTAGTCTTTGGTGTACCTGATGTTTGTTAGGTTCTAACTTGTTTGTTGATTGTGTTGAGTGATGTTATGTTTGTTGTATCTACCGTCTTAAGGTGGATCATGTGTTACCTAGAAGAAGTATCCTCTACCGAAGATTTGAAGATTGACAAGCCTAATTGAAGTGTATTTCTTCCTCATCTATGAATTCTCTCGTCCTTATTGTATTATGCTCTCTTCCTTCTATTTAGGTGCTTCTTTCTCTTCCATTTTGTTTGCCTCTTGGAAATTACTCTTGATAGTTTCCTCCATCTTACCATTGGTATCCTTACCTTCCTCTTGTAACATTTTTGTGGATGCCATACCCATTTGTTTGTGGTATATTATACTTGGTCGGAAGGACTTGAATTTTGTGGAATATTAGTATTTGTTAGAATGAATTTGTGATTTGAGGAAAATGGTGTAGATCTTAATTCACCCTATATTGATGATTGGTTGTAACTCTAAGGAAAGGTAGTAAGATAAGTTCGATGATTTTAATGCTAAATGCTTGCCATGACTCATGTGTGAACAGTTCATGGTATTTGATGGTGTAAGGTTGAATGAGTAGGCTAAGACTTCTAAACCCATTAGCGATTTAATCTTTTGAATTTAGGAGTTTGAATGATGCCTTGAGTTGTAAAATGCTTTTGAGACTAAGTGACTTCTTGTGGATTCTAGTTTATGTGTTAGAGTATAGGCTTGGTGGAAAAGCATTTGGCTATAGTTCTTGGATTTAAAGATATGATCTTATCTTATGGTATCGGAGACTCATTTGAAGTAGTAAGGTTTCGTTGTAAGTTGAACCATATTACTTGAGGATTATGATGTGAGTTATGATGGAAATACCTTGGGACGTTAATGATGATGTTTGACTTAAGGTTGTACTTTGTTAATAATGAACTCGTGGGCTATATGATGTTGATAATGACGTTTTGTATGGTGTTTTACCTTGTTGGCCATAAGAGTTGAAAAGAGATTTGTATGAAGAAGTCTTTGTTAGTCATTCGGTTTTGAAACCTTTGGGAATGTATCAAATTTTGGAGTTGAGATAATGTTTCTATGCTTGAGTTGGAATTTCGCAATTGGGAACCTGTGTTATATGAAGGGATGGATGAATTGGGTTGTAATCGATTTGTTAAATCTAGGTGTACCTTACTCCGATGATTTGTGGTAAGAGGGTCCCTTGTAAGAGACCTTTGTTATTGAGATGATTTGCTTTGCTATCGCCCTGAGTTTGAAAAGGGAACTTTGTGGATTAAATCTTAAACCCTTACTCGTGCCATCATTCCTTTTCATTTCCATTCTTGAATGTTTTTGTCAAGATTGATCTTTAAGAAGATACAAGCTCGTACTTTCTTTCTTACTCAGATATCTTCATGACTCTACTATCTGCTTTGTCTCTTTCTTGGCCTCGTTATTTTCAGCGTTCCTCTCTTTTAATCTCGTGCCTGATTTTATTCTCGCATTCTCTTTGAGATTTCTTATCGTTTCTTATCTCGTTGCCGCTTGATCTTTTCCTTAGTGAACTGGATATTCCGTTTGTAAGGTTCAGAGAATAATTGTAATGTATTGTGGGATTCTTTAGTTAGAGTATGTGTATTTGGATTTAGCAAATTTCATGTTGTATTTGATCATGAGAAATAGGACTTAAGCTCTAGGATGAATCCTAATAGTGATAATGTATCCTCTCTTAGTGGTTTTAGATTTGGAGCTTGGTATTCTAGTGTCATTTTGAGAATTGAGTTGATCATGATAATAGTTCGTTGTGGTTGGGTATTATAACGGTTGCTTGGTATGTCATTTAAGAATTAGATGTCTCTAATTGGTGGATTCTAAAAGAGACTTTGCTTTAGGGAATTTGAGCCGGTACCCAACGTTTGAGGAGTATTGTCATAATTGAAAATCGATTCATTTTGAGTTTTAGATAATCTAAATGATTTGAATGGTTGTCTGATTGCTAATGTGGCTATTTATATTTGAGGTTTCGAGCGTAATAATGATCGAATTAAGGATGTTATGGCGTATTAAAGAATTCTTATAACTGATAATGGATTGTGGATTTTCCCTTGTCGTGAGACTTTGGATGGGGCTAGTTGAATCTTAGATAATTGTGTTTGTTGCGTTGATTGTGTTTTGACTTTCGATGATGAGAAAATTCCTTGTAAATTTAGGAAAATGAGTTTTGGAATAAATTGGATCAGAGGATGTTATGGTAAGGACCGTTCACTTTGTGGTTGTTAGTAAATATGGTCCCCTAAGATGAGATTTCTTTGGTTAGTGGTCTCAGATAGAGTTTGATGAATCTAAGGATTTTATAGTACGTTAAAGGATCTCTCCTGCAGATTACAATCTATGGACCCTAGTCGATGCTAATTATGTTTGAATGGTTATGATTGATGACTTGAGGTCTCGTGATTATGAAGGATTTTAGTAGAAGTCAAATGATTGAAATTGTTGAAGTGTAACTTGGGTAAATTACATCCTCTTGAGGATTAGAGTATCAGTAGAGTTAGTACTATCGAGTTATTGTAGATCTTCCTGCCGACTTCATCGTGATCTTCCTATCCCTAGGAGTTCGATTTGTTTTGTTTTTGCGTGTTTTGTATACATTTTCATTCACTGAATTGTGTTTGTGATGCTCGAGTCGCTCTATGTACGTGTAATGTGTTCTTATTTTGAATTTATCTTTGAGAAAACCTTCGAATTTCCATATTGTAATTCTAAACTAACTTTTCAAAGAAGTCCAAAGATGGATTTTGTACCCTCTTTTTGGAGAAAATGGATTTCTTTTGCTTTTATATTTGAATTTTTGCGTTTGGTTGGATGTTTACACTTGTTATTGGAGACGTCTGATAACTAGTCATTCACTGACTAACGTTGTTTTGAATTTCGATTTCACTATTTCGACTTTGATTTGATTTTTGATAGCTAGAGTTCTCGCTCGCGACGGGCACTCTTGTGATTCGTAAATAAAGTTTCGCACTTGTGAAAATTTCCTTAAACCGTTTTCGAGATGAACCTCGTTTCATAAATGTTTCCCTTGTAAAAGCTTTCGTGTTAATTTTGAAAATCGATTCTTGTCCTTGATACTTTTATTTTCTACTCTCAAGTTTCGAGGACGAAACTTTTTAAAAGGTGGGGTGATTGTAACACCCGCAAATATACCCTATTTTTCTAGTAAAAATATTTTACGGATACTTTTCAGCGAATCTTAGTTTTAATCGTAAATTTAATTTTCCGAGTCGAATTAAGAATTTCCGAGTTCGTATTTGGAATTTCCGCGAGATTTCAAGTAAATCCCGTCTTAAACCGTCTTTGACTTTTATTGACTTTTCCACTTAAATATCTCATACTACCTCTTTAACCTATTTTTCTTACACAACTCAAACTTCCTTCTTCCTTAAGAAAACCCATCAAAACCTAGCCTCCATAATCATCCAAGCTTAGAATCTTCATAGCTCGTTCGTTTGTTGCTCAAATTCACGTAAGTTCGTCTTATTCTTCCCCTCTTAGCTTCCTCTATCCGTATTGGTAATAAAATTACCGTCTTTCTCGCTTTTTAAATTATCCGTTTTCTCAAGGTGAATGATATTCATCTTTTATTATCTAATTGTATGTAGGTGGAGACTAGGAAGGTTTAGAAACCGTTTAAAGACGCGAAAAGAAGGTAACGGTGAAGGGTACTCGATATCATTTACGTGTTTATGTGGATTTTTAGGATTAGAACCGTATTTGATTATGGTTTAGTATGGATTAGGACTGGGTTGTTGTTGATGGAGATGTTGTTATTGTTACTTGATATGGAGGAATTGATGATTTGTTGATGATAAAATGAGGGTTTGTTGTGTTGATAACATGTTGATTTTTATCGTCCTGTTGAAATCCCGTGAAGGACGCCGGCTGCGTTGGGGGACGCAGGCTTGCGTGTAGGACGGCAGGCTGCGTCGTGGTGACGCAGGTGCGTCATTACGATTGCCAACAGAAATGTTCCGGCACGACCCCTTTCGTAAAATGGATCATATCTCCTTTGTTGACTTGCTTGTTTGGGCTTGTGACAATATCGTTTGGAACCGTAAGAGGATAAGCTATCACGTCGACTTGGAATTTCTGCATTCCCATATCTGGAACTCTAGTTATGACAGTTTGAAGTGAACCCTTGTTTAAGTTAGTTTCCAAACTTGTTGTTTTGGAGAGTTATCTATGTTTCTTATTTATTATGCTTCTTAAACTTGGTCTAATGCTTATGTATCATGTATTGATTCATGTTTATCATATTTACATTTATATAATGCCATATTCTCATGTTTTGTGACGGTTTTTGATATGTCCCACTTTGAGTCGGTTTTGACAAATGTTACGGTTTGAGCACTGTTTTGTCTTGTGCTTTGTACTCTCATTCCCTTGGCTACCTTCCCGTTCGTAAGGCTGGAATGTCAGAACGGAGAGGTATCCTACTGCTTAAATGCATGTGTTAGTGGGCATACGACGACGTTGTTGGGAGTTGAACGCATTGCGTTGATCGACCCGGCCGTCAAATGTTGTGTACTTGCGAGGTGGTGTTATTTGCATGTAGCGTACCGCTTGTTATGAGGCTTGTGCTCTTTTCCGCCTCTTTCGTGACGGTTGACCGAATTTGGGGTACTCGGCGTCTATGATTGACCGAGTCTTGGATGTGGAACGTCTTACCACATGTCGAATCGGAACACGTCTTATACCGAGAGTCTGGCCAGGTTTAGACTAGGACCGTATTATTATCGTCGTCCTACCGGGAGGAAATTAGTCTACATATACGAAATGAATTGAATCGTGTATGCGTTCAGGGGAAACCGTCTTATCCGGGATGCCTGTAATCAACTTGCCAGTACCCATGATGCAGTGAGTTTCATTTAACGTTGAGAGATGTTGTCATTGTGTCGTTTGTGTTGGGATGAATGATTATATGATTGAACCATTGAATGACTTGGCATGGTTTGTTTGTCGAGTCTCAATCTTATCAAACTTATACCGCTAACGGTGAGATGTAAGCCCTAGTGAGCGTATTCGGTTGCCTAAGAGTGTCTTCCCTGAGTCTTTGTATAACATGATGGGTTCGGATTTGTACCTCTTATGCTCTTATCAATATATATTGAATTGCCTATCTATCCTTATCGTATCTCACATGTATATCTATATATGCATGATTTTACTTTTGTATTTCCTTATATGTACGTTTAATGTGATATGGCTGGGAGAACCCGGAGTTACTCCCCACTTATTGTGGCGTTCATGTTTTTCATGAATGAACAGGTTGCTTGCATGGATGGCTTTTTGCTTATGCTATTTTGGGGTTCGGGTGTGAGCTAGCGGGCGTTGTCCCTGGATGAAACACCTCTAGACGTTGTTTAGCTAGTTGCTAATTTTTTTGTCTTTTGTTAACACTTTGAGAGACTACGTCTCTTGTGGCATTTTTATTTAGTTTGTAATATTTTGACACTCCTCGTATTTTTCTATCTTGCATGTATAAAGGTTTTTAAAATACCGTATTTTTCGCTATATAATTCACATGCTTGTATGTTTTATATTTCCGCATTCGCGAGAGTTGTCACACCCACCCTTTTACCGACAAATAATGTAGTAGAAGCTTAAACCGAAATTTTCTGGAAAATCGGTCTAAAAAGAAGGTTAAAATTTTCTATATTTTATTGGCTAGAAAGAAGGAGGATGGTGAGAGGATTCCGAAACATTAAACGAAATCGAAATACGTTAAGAAACGAAGAAGTTATGCCCGTCTTAAGTTTAGATCTAGAAAATGGGTTTTATAAAAAGTTGAAAAAATGGATATTTTATGGTATGAAAATGAAGAGGAGGATGAGAGGAGAAGTTTGATATAAAAATCATCGAGTTTCGTTGAAAGACGAAGAAATGGCATCCGACTTAGGATTATAAAGTGATGAAGTTTTAATGGTGTTTTGGTGTTTTAGAAAGTTGAAGAAGAAGAGTATTGTTGCTGAAAAAAATAAGGGGGAAGGTGAAGGGATAAGTGGGTGTGTTTTGAGAAGATGAATAATATAAGGCCCAAATTTCACATTGGGTCAACTCACTTAAATTTTCGCGTAGAATCCGATTTTGAACTCATAACGGACTGAAGTGCGACGGTTTCAACCTAACTAAACTAATATCTATTTAACATTAATTTAAAGCCACGAAATCATAAATTATCGACTTAAAATATTTTAATTAATAAAAGTAAAAGGCGAATTTATAAAATTTACGACTTTAGTAAATTATTCATTATTATAGAATCTGGGGTGTTACAATCATCTAACCTTTTAAAAAGTTTCGTCCTCGAAACTTGAAAGAAAAAAAATAAAAGTTATAAGGACCAAATCGTTTTCTCAAAATTAGTATTCAAAACATTTACAAGGAAATGTATTTCTAAAACACGACATTTTCCAAAAAGGTATAGGAAAAGTTTTCGATGGTAATAGTCTTTTTCTGTGAAACGAAATTGTTCTTGTCGTGCACACAAGAACACTAGCATTCGAGAGTAAGGACAAGATTAAAATTAAATCATACGTTGATAAGTGCAGAACCAGTCATTAGACGTCTCCAATAACAAGCTAGCATCCAACCAAACGCAAAATCCAGAATAAGAGCAATATAAATCTATTTTCGAAAAATGAAAGTAGAAAATTCATTTCTAAATTTCTTTTAAAAGGATAAATTCGAAACCCATCGTGAAATTTTGAAATTTTTCTCAATTCGCAAACTCAAGACAACCAAATATTGCACACACATAAAAGTAACTTGAGCATCAAACTCACAATCATGGTAATAACGATAAACACAACGGGTAAAATGAAACAAAAAGGCTTATCGAAAAGAACATGAGCGGAATCAAGGACTAAGACCTATGAGCAGCCATTAGATAGAAGGCCAACTAGAAGGGAAACGACAGATGAAAGATATACAAAGATATGTTTTATTCCCGAAAGTGAGCATGCCAAGATAGATAAGATGGAAATGAACAACAAAGATTTTGCTCAAAGAGGGAGAAAACCTAAAAACTGAGAAAGATATTAAACACTCCACTCAAATACCAAAGTCATCATAGTCAACTTCTCGGGCATTTTCGCCAAACCCAAATTATAGCCACATCATTCTAAGGGCTTATCCATTTATTATCACAAAAATCGCTAATAAGCTAGTTCTCAAGAGAATGTAACTCATCTCGGTCATACCTTAACTGCTTCCAATCCTTAGATCCTACAAAATTCTTGACAATCACCAGGTCAAATTACGAACTCATATATCTAGTATCCAACTAGCATTAACTAAGGTCGATCGACAAGGGAAAATCCACAATCAAATAATTCACATGAAAGATTCCTAAATATATTTGAACATCATTAGTCCAATCAATTATTACACTCAAATCCAAAAGCATAGATAATCATATCCAAAAAAGCTTAATTACCACCAATCATAAGATGAATGGGCTGACCATTCCAATTCTCCTATTCGAATCACTTGTAGGCTCACTATCCTAAACTTAAAGGAATTTCTAGTTTACAAACACAAAATCTCAAGAGAGATCAATTACAACTTCCAAGTCCTATATGGCCAAGAACATGGCGATGATACAACTATTCAAATCATCCAGCTCAACTATAACTCAAGATGCATTGATCTTTACTTATGAAAACATTCCTTAAAGTCTGGTCACCAGTCTTAATTATCGAAGCAAAGTCTCTTTTAGAATCTAACATTTAGAGACATCTAATCCCCAAATGATCTCCAAGGCAACTATTATGATAATAACAAAACTAAACTATCATTCCAATAAACCTGAACTTTGAATTAACACCACCACATCAAACTCGAAATACTAAAGCCAGCAAGAGAGGATACATTATCCCTATTAGGATCCATCCTAGAGCTTAAGTTCTATTTCCCATGATCAAATACAACATGAAATTTGCTCAAATCAAAGGCACATATTCTAGATCAAGAATCCTAAAATACATTTCATTGATCCTCTAAGCCAAACAAACGAGACATCCAATCCACTAGAGGAAATTAGATGAAGCAGCAACGAGTTATGGAACGATCAGGAATCTCAAGGAGAACACGAGAATAATCAGGCACGAGATTACAAGAGAGGAACGCTGAAAATAACGAGGTCATAAGCGAGAGACAAAGCAGATAGTAGAATTATAAAGATATTCGAGTAAGAAATAAGTGAGTAGCGATCTCTTAAAGATCAATCTTAAAAAAATCTTGCAAGGATGGAAATGGAAACAGATAATGGTACGAATAAAGGTGTAAGGTTTAAACCACAAAATTTTCCTTTCAAACTCATGGCGATAGTAAAACAACTTAATTACTCCTCTACAAAGGTCTCTCATGAGGGACCATCATACCACAAATCATCAAAATAAGGTACACCTCAATTCGACAAATCGACTACGACCCGATTCATCCATCCTTTCATATTACACGGATTCCAAAATGCGGAATTGTCACTCAAGCATAATAACATTCTTGGAACTCCAATATCCAACACAACCTCAAAGGTTTCAAAACCGAAAAACTAACAAGGATTTCCTCATACTAGTATCTTTTCAACTCCTATGGCCCACAAGGTAGAATACCAAACAAAATGTCATCATTAACATCCTAAAGCATCACCGCCATATCTCATCTGACCGGTTATCACTCATATATATAATCCCCAAGTAACATGGTTTAATCGACCATCACAACTTACTACTTCAAACGAGTCATCGATACCATAAGATAAGATCATATCTTTAAATCCAAGAATTATATCCAAGTACTTTTCCACCAAGCATATACTCTAACACTCAATAGCCCCTCTATATGAAATTACTTAGCCTTAAATGCATTTTATAACTCAAGATGTCATTCAAAGTTTCTCACTTCTACTAAATAGTTCCTCCTAGACATGATCCACGAGGCAATCCCAATATTATCAAACTTCTAAGTCCAGAAGGTTGGGTCACCAACAAACTAAAAGGTTATAGACAACTCACTCAATCTTACACTATCGACTTCAAAACATCAATCACACAAATCAAACGTCAAGTAGCTATCCATTAAAACTATCAGACCCATTTTACCACATATTTCTCAAGGATACAACCACTCACAACCATGGGGTGATCTTAGAAATACCCCCACTTTCCTCAAATTCCAAATTATTTGTAACCAATACTAACATCCCACAAAGTTCAAAATTCTTCTGACCAAGTATAATATACCACAAACAAAAGGGTATGGTGTCCACAAAAGGTCACATGAAGGAGTTGAGGGTACAAATTGGTAAGAAGGAGGAAAGTAACAAGAGTAATTTCAAAGGGGAAAAGAAGTTAGAAGATAAAGAAGCACTTAGATGAAAGGAAGAGAGCAGGAAACATTATGGACAAGAGAAATCATCGATGAGAAAGAAATACACTTCAAATGGGCTCGTCAATCTTCAGCCTTCGACAAAGGATGCTTCTTCTTGCCAGCAATCGGTCCACCTCAAGATGGTAGATACAAACAGGGGTAACATAACTCAACACAATGAACAAACAAGATAGAACCTAACTAACATCAAGTACACTAAAGACTACCACCTTAGGTCCTTAAGTCTACCCATCTCTCATTCATTATTCATTGGTCAAGTTATTTACGTTTGGGGTGCACGAATGTGCGTCGGGAGCGTTATAGCTCGGATACCAACTGTGACACCCCGCGATTTCGCAGTAAAGTAAACACATAGATTTGCAGCGGAAAACAAAAGATTTTGAAAACTTTAAAAAGCAAACCGCGAATGTCATTATAATTTAAAACAAAAACTTAATTTAATAAGTCGTTTATACAAATTGTATCTTAAATAAATACAAGGGACAACGATCCCTTGATAAAACACAGTTAATA
This sequence comes from Heliosperma pusillum, assembly GCA_022085475.1. Lineage (NCBI taxonomy): Eukaryota > Viridiplantae > Streptophyta > Magnoliopsida > Caryophyllales > Caryophyllaceae > Heliosperma > Heliosperma pusillum. The sequence goes on from JAIUZE010004331.1 coordinate 18,418, forward strand.
AACTAAACTAATATAAACTACACGCTAGGGGTGATTCGCTCTAAGAAAAACGCTCGCTAGCTCACTCGCCACAACCCCATGCAAACACCAACCTGCAACCTAATCATTCATTAAAAATGAATGTTACAGTTAGTGGGGAGTAACTCAGGGTTCTCCTAGCTATATCACATCAAAATGCACATAAACAAACATGTAATCATGTGTCATCATGCAAACATATATATCATGCCGGAGGTGAGAATAACCTTATGATAATAACAATATACGAGTAAAGAAAACCATCATCCATCATCATCATGCAATACAAGACTCGGGGAAGACTCCCCTTGGCAACCATATAGAACACCAAGGGCTTGCATCTCACCATTAGCGACATATGCTTGAGAAGGTTTGGGACTCGACATACAAACCAATCATAGGCATCCAAATCAATCAAGTATACAATCCATCAGATAATCAAACATAAGCATACACACTCTCACGGTAAATGACACGCATTAGCATCATGTACAATAGCAAGACAAGTCAATGGAAGTCCACGAGATAAGACGTTTCCCTGAACCTTGTAAGATAAGACGTTTCGTATACTCATGACTTAGACAAACATGTCCACGAGGTAAGACGTTCCCCTGAACCGTGTACGATAAGACGTTTCGCACACACAAGACTCTAATCCTCTCGGCAAGACTACGATAATAATACGGTCCTAGTCTAAACCTGGCCAGACTCTCGAGAGAAGACGTGTACCCGATTCGACATATGGCTAGACGTGCACACATCCGACTCGATCAACACGAAGGACGTCGAGTACCCCAAATGCGGCTAAACCACACGAAAGAGGGGGAAAAAGATCTATAGTCAACAGTCAAGCGAGTACGCTACATGCAATGACACCAGCTCGCAAGGATACAACATTTGACGGTCGGGTCGATCAACGCATTGCGTTCACCTCCTAACAACGTCGTCATATCCCCACTAATAAAATGCTCAACGGCACCACGGTTACACCTCATCGCTTTGACATTTAATTCTAACGAGTATAAAGTGCAGGAAATGAGAGTTCACATCATCCAACAAACAAGACTCAATCCACTATTCAAAGCATAATCGAGTTAAAAGGGGAAACATGTGAAAACCATCACTAAACATGTGAATAATCAAGTGGGATATCATATATTCTAAACATGAATATTTGATGATATTACGTAAATTTATACGATAAACAAACCATACAAACTATTACATGTGAAGTCAAGTGGAAGAGGATTGAGAACGAAGTTATAAGGGGGTGCCAGCTGGTCAGGGGACCGGCTACCGGGTACCCGGCTGGTAACTCAGCAACACCAAATAACAAACAAAATATAGAGGGCATCCCCAGTCGGTGGGTGTGACCGGATACCGGCTACCCGGTTGGGGTCACAAGACAAATGAGAGAAAAGAAAAAAAATGGGGAAGGGGGAGTGCCAGCCGGTTGGCCGGCTGGGACTCGCATACTATAAAAAGTTCAACAATTTACATGAGGTGTCCCAGCCAGTCAGCTGACTGGCGGCCACTCGGCCGGGTGGGACCTAGGCTGTGACAACCCTCGCGAATGCGGAAATAACACATACAAGCATGTGATTTATATAGCGGAAATGTGAAGCTTTTAAAAACTTTTATACATGCAAGATAAGTATACGAGGAGTGTCAAATTGCAAACTGAATACAAAATACTATAAGATAAGAGACGTAGTCTCTCAAAAGGTTAACAATGTCAAAGTGATTAGCAAACTAGCTAATTAACGACTAGAGGTGAATCTTCCAGGGACAACGCCCGCTAGCTCACACCCGAACCCAAAATAGCATAAGTAAAAAGCCATCCAAATCAAGCAACATGTTCATCCATGAAAAACATGAACGCCACAGTCAGTGGGGAGTAACTTCGGGTTCTCCCAGCCATATCACATTAAACGTACATAAAAGGAAATACAAAATAGAAGCATGCATATATAGATATACATGTGAAATACGATAAGGATAGATAGGCAATTCAATATATAATGATAAGAGCATATGGAATACAAATCCGAATCCATCATGTTATACAAAGACTCGGGGAAGACACTCTTAGGCAACCGAATACGCTCACTAGGGCTTGCATCTCACCGTTAGCGGTATAAGTTTGATAAGATTGAGACTCGACAAACAAACCATGCCAAGTCATGCAATGATCATGAATAAACAATCGTGACTCGACAAACAAACCATGTCAATCATGCAATGATCATGAATAATCAATCATGTAATCACGCATCCAACACAACGACACAAAGACGACATCTCTCACGGTAAATGAAACGCACTAGCACCGTGTACATGGCAAGTATGATTAAAAGGCATCCACGGGATACATCATTTCCCTGAACGCATACACGATGCTACATTTCGTATATGTAGACTAATTTCCTCCTGGTAGCACGACGATATAAATATCCGGTCCTAGTCTAAACCTGGCCAGACTCTCGGAATAAAAGTGTTCCGATTCGACATGCGATAAATGTTTCGCATCCAAGACTCGGTCAATCATAGACGCCGAGTACCCTTAATTCGGTAGAACAATTCATGAAAGAGGCGGAAAAGAGCACAAGCCTCATAACAAGCGGTACGCTAAATGCAAATAACACCACCTCGCAAGTACACAACATTTGACGGCCGGGTCGATCAACGCATAGCGTTCGCCTCCCAACAACGTCGTCGTATGCCGACTAACACTTGCAATTAAGCAGTAGGATACATCCCTGTTCCGACATTCCAGCCTTACGAACGTGGAGGTAGCCAAGGGAATGAGAGCACAAAGCACAAGACAAAATAGTGCTCAAACCGTAACATTTGTAAAGACCGACTCAAAGTGGAACATACCAAAAACCGTCACAAAACATGTGATACAAGCGAATGAAATGTCATATATTCAAAACATTAATATTATAAGTCACTACGTAAAATTATACGATAAACGAACGATCGGAATTATTATAAATGAAAACGTAAACAAAATTTACAAAGAACATTCAGCAGGAGCCAGCCGGTCAGGTGGACCGGCTGCCGGCCAATCGGCTAAGGCCAATCATCATACGAAAAACCAAAGTGAAATGTCAGTGTGTCCCAGCCGGTCAATGGGACCGGCTGCCGGCTACCCGGCTGGGACCAAAGGGTCATGAGAAAAACAAAGGGAAAAGAGGGGTGTCTCAGCCGGTGGTCTGACCGGCTGCCGGTCGACCGGCTGCCGGTCGACCGGCTGAGACCAACTTCATACTTAAAAATTTACGTAACATGTAATAATATACAGCCACTGCCCCAGCCGGTGGTCTGACCGGCTGCCGGTCGACCGGCTGGGGTCCATATGCACGAAAATCATCAACATTCATCCATGTTCAATATTCAACAACAATCATCTATGAACATAAATCATCCATTCTCATATAATTTCTCAACTAACAACATTCATCAACAATAACACAAGTCCTAAGCATACTAACCATAATCTAAATACGATTACTAGCCTAGAAATCACATAAAACACGTAAATGATATCGAGTAACCCTTCACCGTTACCTTTATGCGTCTTCACTACTCGTCAAGCTCCTCTTCAATTAGGAAATAGTCTTTGTCGGGATCTTGGAGGTCACCACCTACAAATAGATCATAAAAGATGAAATTACTTCACCTTGAGAAAGACGGAAAGTTTGAAAAGCGAGAAAGACGGTAATTTTATTATCAATACGGATAGAGGAAGATAAGAGGGGAAGAATAAAACGAACTTACGTGAATTTGAGCACGAAACGAATGAGATATGTCGATTCAAAGATTGGATCAAAATGGAGGCAAGGGTTTTGGGATTTCTTAAGGAAGAAGTAAGTTTGAGTTGTGTTTGTGTGAGTAAGAATGGTTAGGAGTAGAATGAGGGAGTATAAGGTAAAAAGTCAAGAAAAAGTCAAAGTCGGCTTAAGACGGGATTTACTTGAAATCTCGCGGAAATTCCAAATACGAACTCGGAAATTCTAAATTCGACTCGGAACATTAACTTCTAAAATAAAACTAAAGTACGCTGAAAAGTATCCGTAAAATATTTTCACTATAAAAATAGGGTACATTTGCGGGTGTTACAATCACCCCACCTTTTAAAAAGTTTCGCCCTCGAAACTTGAGGGAAAGAAAGATACCTTACTCAAATAGACTCGGATATTTACTACGCATAGAAGCTTCAGTTTCCCAAGTCTCTTCTTCGACATTAGCACTTCTCCACAAGATTTTCACTAAAGGAACTACTTTACTTCTCAACTTTCTATCCTTACGATCTAGGATGCGGATCGTCTTCTCTTCAAAGGACAAATTCGGTTCAAGCTCGGGCATTTCAACTTGAAAGACATGGCTTGGATCACTTACCTACTTTCTCAATTGAGAAACATGGAATACATTATGAACCTTAGCCAAATTCGGGGGCAAATCCAACTTATAAGCAACGGCACCAATCCTCTTTACAATATCAAAAGGTCCAATGTATTTCGGGCTCAATTTACCCTTAACACCAAACCGTTTAACACCCTTCATTGGAGATACTTTCAAAAACACTTTATCTCCAACATCAAACTCTAACGGCCTTCTTCGGATATCGGCATAAGACTTTTGATGGTCTTGAGCGGCTTTCATTCTATCACGAATGACCTTCACATTATCAACGGATTCAACAAGAACATCGAGGCCTAAGTCACGAACATCACTCAATTGATTCCAACATATAGGACTCCGACATTTCCTTCCATAAAGAGCTTCATAAGGAGCCATCTTGATCGATGCATGATAATTGTTGTTGTAAGAAAACTCCACCAACGGTAGACTCTTTTCCCAACTAGATTGGAAGTCAAGAGCACAAGCCCTAAGCAAGTCTTCTAAAGTCTGAATAGTCCTCTCGGTCTGACCATCCGTAGCGGCATGAAAAGCGGTACTCATCAACAACTTACTACCCATGGCTTCTTGCAAGGCTTTCCAAAATCTCGAACAAAACCTCGGATCTCGGTCGGATATGATCTCCTTAGGAACTCCATGATATCTAACAATCTCATCAACATAGGCTTTCGCTAGTCGATCCAAACTCCAAGTTTCTTTGATCAGAATAAATCTAGCACACTTGGTCAAATGATCAACAACAACCCAAACGACATCTTTACCTCCAACGGTCCTCGGCAAAGCCATAAAAAAATCCATAGAAATAGATTCTCACTTCCATAGTGGAATATCCAACGGTTGTAGCAATCCACCGGGCCTCTTGTGTTCAATCTTCACTTGTTGGCAAGTAAGGCATTTTCCAACATAAGATACAACATCACCCTTCAAGTTCGGCCACCAAAACTGTAGCTTTAAATCCTTGTACATCTTATCACCTCCGGGGTGAATAGAATAAGGGGAAAGGTGAGCTTCATCAAGAACTCGCTTCCTCAAATCAAGAGCATTAGGAACAAATAAGCGGCCATGGAAAAGAAGAACACCTTTATCATCAAACTTGAAATCTTTAGCTTTACCTTCAAGAAGTTTAGCTTGAATAGACTTGTAGGTAAGATCATCAACTTGGTTTTCACGGATTTCATGTAGAAAAACAGGTTCGGCGGTCATAGCACCAACATGAACAAATCCACGCTCCACGAATTCCAACTTCAATCTTCGAAATTCGGCACAAAGATCATCGGGTAATACATGCATAGCATTCAAAGCATGAGAAGCTGTCCTACTAAGAGCATCGGCAACACCATTAGCCTTCCCTTCATGGTACAATAACTCAAAATCATAATCATTCACCAATTCCAACCATCTTCTTTGTCTCATATTCAACTCTTTTTGAGTAAATATGTACTTCAAACTCTTGTGATCGGTGAATATACGACAATGAACACCAATAAGATAATGTCTCCACACTTTCAACGCATGAACAACAGCGGCCAATTCCAAATCATGAGTAGGATAGTTCACTTCATGAACTCTCAACTGCCTCGAAGCATAAGTCACCACTTTCCTATTTTGCATAAGAACACAACCCAATCCCATCTTTGAAGCATCACAATAGACATCAAAGTCTACTCCATCTTCAAGCAAAGTCAACACCGGAGCGGTAGTTAACCTCTTCTGTAACTCTTGAAACGCTGCTTCACAAGCTTCACTCCATAGGAACTTGGTTTCCTTCTTCAACAACTGGGTCATCGGTCTAGCAAGCTTAGAGAAATCCTTGACAAATCTACGGTAATAACCAGCTAAACCAAGAAAACTTCGAATTTATCTAATATCGGTCGGACTCTTCCAATCAACAACGGCCTCAATCTTCGAAGGATCCACCATTACACCTTCTTTAGAAATCACATGCCCAAGAAAGGACACCTTAGGTAACCAAAATTCACACTTTGAGAACTTAGCATACCACTTCTGACGACGGAGAACACCCAAAATAATCCTCAAATGAATAGCATGCTCTTCTTCGGACTTTGAGAAGATAAGAATATCATCAATGAACACCGCCAAACACTTGTCAAGATACTCACTAAAAGTGCGGTTCATTTGGTCCATAAAGATAGCGGGAGCATTCGTCAATCCAAATGGCATCACCTTGAACTCATAATGACCATACCTTGTACTAAAAGCGGTCTTTGGAATATCAACATCTCAAACGGGAATTTGGTGATAACCGGATCTCAAATCAATCTTGGAAAAAGTAGAAGCACCCTTTAATTGATCAAACAAATCCTCAATTCTTGGTAAAGGATACCTATTCTTGATTGTAATCCGATTCAATTCACGATAATCAATACAAAGCCTCATAGAACCATCTTTCTTCTTTACAAAGAGAACGGGAGCACCCCAAGGCGAGGCACTTGGTCGAATAAAACCCTTTTCAATCATATCATCTAGCTAATTCCTTAATTCTTTCAATTCGGTCGGAGCCATACGGTAAGGAGCTTTGGCTATGGGTCCAGAACCAGGTACAAGATCAATAGAGAACTCAACATCACGCTCGGGAGGAATCCCGTGCAAATCTTCAAGGACTACATCAACGAATTCTCGAACAATAGGCACATCTTCAATACTTGGCAAAGAGGTAGTTGAAGAAGTCACAATACACAAGTGAAGAGGTAATTGATGAGATCCCTTATAGGTTATTCTAACACCTAAAGGACTCTTTAAATAAATCTTTTGATCACGACACTCTAACCTAGCATGATACAATGGTAACCAATCAATACCTAATATTATATCGAACTCTCCTAGAGGGAACTTAAGGAGATTAGCGGGAAAGATAGAACCCGCTATAGATATTGGGACATTAGGATATAGAGTAGAACAAGAGATAATATCTCCGGATGGTAAGGATATGAGAGTATCCTCACTAGATGTAGGCTCGATGGATAATTTATTAGCATAAGACGATGACACAAAAGACATAGAAGCACCGGTATCAAAAAGAATAAGACACGGTTGCTCTAAGATTGAGAACATACCCGTAATGATCTCGGGATAAGCATTGGCTTCGGCACGGCTCATGACAAAGATAGAACCTTTAGGTTTAGCAGGAGGAGGGGGCAACTTTCGATCGGGGCAATCTTCATAACGGTGACCACCCTTTTGACAAAAGAAGCACACATATGGTCGATTGGAACAAGATACATCAGGGTGTAGAGGAAGTCTACAACGGTTGCAAAAGCGACCTTGCGCTTGAGGAGTATAAGGCCTATGAGCCACATTTGAAGTAGCTCTAGGAATAAAAGGAGCAGGATTTCTAGTATTTGCATTGGAAGGAGGATTGAATCTCCTCTTGTTAGCATAAGAATTAGAAGGAGACTGTAACATCCGCAAATGTACCCTATTTTTATAATGAAAATATTTTACGGATACTTTTTAGTGAATTTAAGTTTTAATTTAGAAGTTAATGTTCCGAGTCGAATTTAGAATTTCCGAGTTCATATTTGGAATTTCCGCGAGTTTTCAAGTAAATCCCGTCTTAAGCCGTCTTTGACTTTTTCTTGACTTTTTCCCTTATACTCCCTCATACTCCTCCTAACCTAATTAAACTCAAACACAACACTTACTTCATCACTAAGAAACCATCAAAACCCTTGCCTCCATTTTGATCCAATCTTTGAATCATCGTATCTCATTCGTTTCTTGCTCAAATTCTCGTAATTTCGTCTTATTCTTCCCCTCTTATCTTCCTCTATCCGTATTGATAATAAAATTACCGTCTTTCTCGCTTTTCAAACTTTCCGTCTTTCTCAAGGTGAAGTAAATTCATCTTTTATTAACTATTTTGTAGGTGGTGACCTTCCAGATCCAGACAAAGACTATTTCCTAATAGAAGAGGACCTTGACGAGTAGTGAAGACGCATAAAGGTAACGGTGAAGGGTTACTCGATATCATTTACGTGTTTTATGTGATTTCTAGGCTAGTAATCGTATTTAGATTATGGTTAGTATGCTTAGGGATTGTATTATTGATGATGGATATTGTTGGTTGTGAATTCATTTAGTTTTGATGATTTATGATAATATTTGATAATGGTTGGAATTGGATCCTTAGTGAAAATGGGAATTTCGTGTACTATGAACCCCAGCCGGTCGACCGGCAGCCGGTCAGACCACCGGCTGGGGCAGTGGCTGCATATTTTTGTGTTGTTACGTGATTTTGAAGCATGACTTTGGTCTCAGCCGGCCGACCGGCAACCGGTCAGCCGACCGGCTGAGACACCCCTAATTTCCTTCTTCTTTTTCATAATACTCTTGGTCCTTAGCCGGGTGACCGGCAGCCGGTCCACCTGACCGGCTGGGACATGCTGTTGTTTCATATTGGTTTTTCATATGACTATTGGCCTGAGCCGGTTGACCGGCAGCCGGTCCACCTGACCGGCTGGCTCCTGCTGATGTTCCTTGTAAATTTTGTTTACGGTTTTCATTTATAATAATTACGATCGTTCGTTTATCGTATAATTTTACGTAGTGACTTATAATATTAATGTTTTGGATATATGAGTTTTCATTCGCTTGTATCACATGTTTTGTGACGGTTTTTGGTATGTTCCACTTTGAGTCGGTTTTTACAAATGTTACAGTTTGAGCACTATTTTGTTATGTGCTTTGTACTCTCATTCCCTTGGCTACCTCCACGTTCGTAAGGCTGGAATGTCGGAACGGGAGGTATCCTACTGCTTAATTGCATGTGTTAGTGGGCATACGACGACGTTGTTGGGAGACGAACGCTATGCGTTGATCGACCCGGCCGTCAAATGTTGTGTACTTGCGAGGTGGTGTTATTTGCATGTAGCGTACAGCTTGTTATGAGGCTTGTGCTCTTTTCCGCCTCTTTTGTGAATTGCTCTACCGAATTTGGGGTACTCGGCGTCATAGATTGACCGAGTCTTGGATGCGAAATGTCATCGCATGTCGAATCGGAAAATGTGATTCCGAGAATCTGGCCAGGTTTAGATTAGGAGCCGTTTTATTATCGTTCCTACCAGGAGGAAATTAGTCTACATATACGAAATGTAGCATCGTGTATGCGTTCAGGGAAATGTCTTATCTCGTGGATGCCTTTTAATCATACTTGCCATGTACACGGTGCTAGTGCGTTTCATTTACCGTGAGAGATGTCGTCTTTGAGTCGTTGTTCTTGGATGCGTGATTTCATGATTTATTATTCATGGTCATTGCATGTTTGGGCATCGTCAATGTATTGGTACGTTTGAATGGATGATAATATGTGGATTTATTGTGATCATCGCATGACTTGGCATGGTTTGTTTGTCGAGTCTCAATCTTATCAAACTCATACCGCTAACGGTGAGATGTAAGCCCTAGTGAGCGTATTCGGTTGCGTAAGAGTGTCTCCCCCGAGTCTTTGTATAACATGATGGATTCGGACTTGTACCACTTATGCTCTTATCATTATATATTGAATTGCCTATCTATCCTTATTGTATTTCACATGTATATCCATATGCATGCTTCTACTTTTGTATTTCCTTCTATGTACGTTTAATGTGATATGGCTGGGAGAACCCGGAGTTACTCCCCACTATTGTGGCGTTCATGTTTTTTCACGGATGAACAGGTTGCTTGTATGGATGGCTTTTTGCTATGCTATTTTGGGTTCGGGTGTGAGCTAGCGGGCGTTGTCCCTGGATGATTCACCTCTAGTCGTTAATTAGCTTGTTTGCTAAACACTTTTACTTTGTTAACATTTGGAGAGACCCGTCTCTTTTGGTTTATTTCGTACTTAGTTTGTAATATTTGACACTCCTCGTATTATCTATCTTGCATGTATAAAAGTTTTTAAAAACTTCATATTTCCGCTATATAATTCACATGCTTGTATGTTTTATATTTCCGCATTCGCGAGGGTTGTCACAGTTGGTATCAGAGCTTTATCGCTCCCGACGCACACACGTGAACCCTAAACTTAAACTACTTGACCTTAAAATAATAAATGAGAGTTGGGTAGAAGTAAAGGACTTTACATGGTAGTCTATTTGTTTATGCTAATTGATAGGAGTAACTTAATTTGTTTTTGTTTCTTATGAAGATGGTTAGACCACGTCTAGTTGAGAACGTTATGTTGGAAGCTCTCACTCAAGTGCTGAAAAATCAGCAAGATGCAGCTTTAGCTCAAGCCAACAACCAAGTTCCCCCTCGAAGGGAAGATAACCATCAAGGTGGCTATGCATGGGTAGCTGGACAAATAGCAAGGAGTAAAATTGTACCATATGCTGGAGAGCCGGACCCTACGGAGCTATCCGATTGGTTCCGTGAGATAGAGAAGCAGTTCGATCTATACCAAGTCCGAGAAGAGGACAAGGTGAGGATCGCAAAGCACTTCCTGGTGAGGGAAGTTGATAACTGGTGGGCTATCACTAGTGCCACCGCTGTTCTTGAAGAGGACTTCAACTGGGCTTGTTTCAAAGCTCTTGTGGAAGCTAGATTCTATCCTAAAGAGCTTAAACAACAAAGGCTCAAGGAGTTCATCGACTTTAAGCAAGGCAACTTGTCATCTCAGGACTTCACTACGGAGTTCAATAAGCTTGCTCATTTTTCGCCGAGGCTTATTCGAGATGATGAGGACCGAGCGTTCTATTACCGTAACAAGCTGAGTGCCGTTCTTCAAAGTAAAGTGAGAAGGAATAATACCTCCTTTGGAGATCTTTATGATGATGCTTTGTGGGCCGAGAATTCTATGAAGGCTATTAGAGATGAAGCTTTGATGAATAATCCCTCTCCTTCTTACACTCCTAGGCCAAATGTTTATGGGAAGAGACCATTTATTCCGTCTCCCTCTAATTCCTATGCTAACAAGAGGAGATTCAATCCTCCTTCCAATGCAAATACAAGAAATGTGGCCCATAGGCCTTATACTCCTCAAGCTCAACCTCAAGGTCGTCAATGTACCCGTTGTAGACAACCACATCACCCCGGTGTGGCATGTCACAACCGACCTTATGTGTGTTTCTTTTGTCAAAAGGGTGGTCATCGTTATGACGATTGCCCCGATCGAAAGTTGCCCCCTCCTCCTGCTAAACCTAAGGGTTCCATCTTTGTCATGAGCCGTGCCGAAGCAGATGCTTATCTAGAGATCATTACGGGTATGTTCTCAATCTTAGAGCAACCATGTCTTATTCTTTTTGATACCGCTGCTTCTATGTCTTTTGTGTCATCGACTTATGCTAATAAATTATCTATCGAGCCTACATCTAGTGAGGATACTCCCATATCCTTACCTTCCGGAGATATTATCTCTTGTTCTACCCTTTATCCTAATGTCCCAATATCAATTGCGGGTTCTATCTTTCCCGCTAATCTCCTTAAGTTCCCTCTAGCAGAGTTCGATATAATATTAGGTATTGATTGGTTAGCATTGTATCATGCTAGGTTTGAGTGTCGTGATCAAAAGATTTATTTAAAGAGTCCTTTAGGTGTTAGAATAACCTATAAGGGATCTCATCCCCGAAAAGGTGTGTCTTTAATTTCCGCTATGAAATTGGTAAGTATGGTTAGAAAAGGTCACCAAGCATACTTGTGTATTGTGACTTCTTCAACTACCTCTTTGCCAAGTATTGAAGATGTGCCTATTGTTCGAGAATTCGTTGATGTATTCCCCGAAGATTTGCCCGGGATTCCTCCCGAGCGTGATGTTGAGTTCTCTATTGATCTTGTTCCTGGTTCTGGACCCATAGCCCAAGCTCCTTACCGTATGGCTCCGATCGAGTTGAAGGAATTAAGAAAGCAGCTAGATGATATGATTGAAAAGGGTTTTATTCGACCTAGTGCCTCGCCTTGGGGTGCTCCCGTTCTCTTTGTGAAGAAGAAAGATGGTTCTATGAGGCTTTGTATTGATTATCGTGAGTTGAATCGGATTACAATCAAGAATAGGTATCCTTTACCAAGAATTGAAGATTTGTTTGATCAATTAAATTTGATCATTAAAGGGTGCTTCTACATTTTCCAAGATTGATTTGAGATCCGGTTATCATCAAATTCCTGTTCGAGATGTTGATATTCCAAAGACCGCTTTTAGTACGAGGTATGGTCATTATGAGTTCAAAGTAATGCCATTTGGATTGACGAATACTCCCGCTATCTTTATGGATCAAATGAACCGCACATTTAGTGAGTATCTTGACAAGTGTGTGGTGGTGTTCATTGATGATATTCTTATTTTCTCCATGTCCGAAGAAGAGCATGCTATTCATTTGAGGATTATTTTGGGTGTTCTCCGTCGTCAGAAGTGGTATGCTAAGTTCTCCAAGTGTGAATTTTGGTTACCTAAAGTGTCCTTTCTTGGGCATGTGATTTCTAAAGAAGGTGTAATGGTGGATCCTTCGAAAATTGAAGCTGTGGTGGATTGGAAGAGTCCGACTGATATTAGAGAGATTCAAAGTTTTCTTGGTTTAGCTGGTTATTACCGAAGGTTTGTCAAGGATTTCTCCAAGCTTGCTAGACCGATGACTCAGTTATTCAAGAAGGAAACCAAATTCCTATGGAATGAAGCTTGTGAAGCAGCGTTTCAAGAGTTAAAGAAGAGGTTAACTACCGCTCCGTTGTTGACTTTGCCTAAAGATGGAGTAGACTTTGATGTCTATTGTGATGCTTGTAAAATGGGATTGGGTTGTGTTCTTATGCAAAATAGGAAGGTGGTGGCTTATGCTTCGAGGCAGTTGAGAGTTCATGAAGTGAACTATTCTACTCATGATTTAGAATTGGCCGCTGTTGTTCATGCTTTGAAAGTGTGGAGACATTACCTAATTGGAGTTCATTGTCGTATCTTCACCGATCACAAGAGTTTGAAGTACATATTTACTCAAAAAGAGTTGAATATGAGGCAAAGAAGATGGTTGGAATTGGTGAATGATTATGATTTTGAGTTGTTGTACCATGAAGGGAAGGCTAATGTTGTTGCAGATGCTCTTAGTAGGAAAGCTTCTCATGCTTTGAATGCTATGCGGGTATTACCCGAGGATCTTTATGCCGAGTTTCGAAAGTTGAGTTTGGAATTCGTGGAGCGTGGATTTGTTTATGTTGATGCTATGACTGCTGAACCTGTGTTTCTCCGTGAGATACGCGAAAGCCAAGTTGATGATCTTACCTACAAGTCTATTCAAGCCAAACTTCTTGAAGGTAAAGCTAAAGATTTCAAGTTTGATGATGAAGGTGTCCTTCGTTTCCATGGCCGTTTATTTGTTCCTAATGCTCTTGATTTGAGGAAGCGAGTTCTTGATGAAGCTCACCTTTCCCCTTATTCTATTCACCCCGGAGGTGATAAGATGTACCAAGGATTTGAAAGCTACAATTTTGGTGGAAGAACTCGAAGGGTATGTTGTACATCTTATGTTGGAGATGTCTTACTTGCAAACAAGTGAAGATTGAACACAAGAGACCCGGTGGATTGCTACAACCTTTAGATATTCCGCTATGGAAGTGGGAATCTATTTCTATGGATTTTGTTATGGCTTTGCCGAGGACCGTTGGAGGTAAAGATGCCGTTTGGGTTGTTGTTGATCGTTTGACCAAGTGTGCTAGATTTATTCCGATCAAAGAAACTTGGAGTTTGGATCGTTTAGCAAAAGCTTATGTTGATGAAATTGTTAGATACCATAGCGTTCCTAAGGAGATTATATCCGACCGAGATCCGAGATTCTGTTGGAGATTTTGGAAGGCTTTACAAGAAGCCATGGGTAGGAAATTGTTGATGAGTACCGCATTTCATGCCGCTACCGATGGTCAGACCGAGAGGACTATTCAGACTTTAGAAGACTTGCTTAGGGCTTGTGCTCTTGACTTCCAGTCTAGTTGGGAAAAGAGTCTACCGTTGGTGGAGTTTTCTTACAACAACAGTTATCATGCATCTATCAAGATGGCCCCTTATGAAGCTCTTTATGGAAGGAAATGTCGGAGTCCTATATGTTGGAATCAATTGAGTGACAATCGTGATTTAGGCCCCGATGTTCTTGTTGAAACCATTGGTAATGTGAAGGTCATTCGTGATAGAATGAAAGCCGCTCAAGACCGTCAAAAGTCTTATGCCGATATCCGAAGAAGGCCGTTAGAATTCGAGGTTGGAGATAAAGTGTTTTTGAAGGTATCTCCAATGAAGGGTGTTAAACGGTTTGGTGTTAAGGGTAAATTGAGCCCGAAATACATTGGACCCTTTGATATTGTGAAAAGGATTGGTGCCGTTGCTTATAAGTTGGATTTGCCCCCGAATTTGGCTAAGGTTCATAAGGTATTCCATGTTTCTCAATTGAGAAAGTATGTTAGTGATCCGAGCCATGTCTTTCAAGTTGAAATGCCCGAGCTTGAACCGAATTTGTCCTTTGAAGAGAAGCCGATCCGCATCCTAGATCGCAAGGATAAGAAGTTGAGAAGTAAGGTGGTTCCTTTAGTGAAAATCTTGTGGAGATGTGCTAATGTCGAAGAAGAGACTTGGGAAACGGAAGCTTCTATGCGTAGTAAATATCCAAGTCTATTCGTTTAAGGTATCTTTCTTTCCCTCAAGTTTCGAGGGCGAAACTTTTTAAAAGGTGGGGTGATTGTAACACCCGGAAATGTACCCTATTTTTATAATGAAAATATTTTACGGATACTTTTCAGAGTATTTTAGTTTTATTTTAGAATTTAATGTTCCGAGTCGAATTTAGAATTTCCGAGTTCGTATTTGGAATTTCCGCGAGTTTTCAAGTAAAACCCGTCTTAAGCCGTTGTTGATTTTTGTTGACTTTTTCCCTATACATCTCATACTACCACTTAACCTATTTTTTCACAACTCAAACACAACACTTACTTCATCACAAAGAAACCATCAAAACCCTTGCCTCCATTTTTGATCCAAGATTAGATTCTTCATATCTCATTCGTTTCTTGCTCAAGTTCTCGTAAGTTCGTCTTATTCTTCCCCTCTTATCTTCCTCTATCCTTATTGATAATAAAATTACCGTCTTTCTCGCTTTTCAAACTTTCCGTCTTTCTCAAGGTGAAGTAAATTCATCTTTTATTAACTATTTTGTAGGTGGTGACCTTCAAGATCCCGAAAAAGACTATTTCCTAATATAAGAGGACCTTGACGAGTAGTAAAGACGCATAAAGGTAACGGTGAAGGGTTACTCGATATCATTTACGTGTTTTATGTGATTTCTAGGCAAGTAATCGTATTTAGATTATGGTTAGTATGCTTAGGGATTGTATTATTGATGATGGATATTGTTCGTTGTGAATTCATATGAGTTTTGATGATTTATGATAATATTTGATAATGGTTGGAATTGGATCCTTAGTGAAAATGGGAATTTCATGTACTATGAACCCCAGCCGGTCGACCGGCAGCCGTTCAGACCACCGGCTGAGGCAGTGGCTGCATATTTTTGTGTTGTTACGTGATTTTGAAGCATGACTTTGGTCTCAGCCGGCCGACCAGCAGCCGACCGGCTGAGACACCCCTCCTTTCCTTCTTGTTTTTCATAATACTCTTGGTCCTTAGCCGGGTGACCGGCAGCCGGTCCACCTGACCGGCTGGGACATGCTGTTGTTTCATATAGGTTTTTCATATGACTATTGGCCTTAGCCGGTTGACCGGCTGGCTCCTGCTGATGTTCCTTGTAAATTTTGTTTACGGTTTTCATTTATAAGAATTCCGATCGTTCGTTTATCGTATAATTTTACGTAGTGACTTATAATATTAATGTTTTGAATATATGAGTTTTCATTCGCTTGTATCACATGTTTTGTGACGGTTTTTGCTATGTTCCACTTTGAGTCGGTTTTTACAAATGTTACGGTTTGAGCACTATTTTGATATGTGCTTTGTACTCGCATTCCCTTTGCTACCTCCACGTTCGTAAGGCTAGAATGTCGGAACGGGGAGGTATCCTACTTCTTAATTGCATGTGTTAGTGGGCAATTGACGACGTTGTTGGGAGACGAACGCTATGCGTTGATCGACCCGGCCGTCAAATGTTGTGTACTTGCGAGGTGGTGTTATTTGCATGTAGCGTACCGCTTGTTATGAGGCTTGTGCTCTTTTCCGCCTCTTTCGTGAATTACTCTACCGAATTTGGGGTACTCGGCGTCAATGATTGACCGAGTCTTGGATGCGAAATGTCATCGCATGTCGAATCGTAAAATGGTTTATTCCGAGATTCTGGCCAGATTTAGACTAGGACCGGATATTTATATCGTCGTGCTACCAGGAGGAAATTAGTCTACATATACGAAATGAATTGAATCGTGTATGCGTTCAGGGAAATGTCTTATCTCGTGGATGCCTTTTAATCATACTTGCCATGTACACGGTGCTAGTGCGTTTCATTTACCGTGAGAGATGTCGTCTTTGAGTCGTTGTTCTTGGATGCGTGATTTCATGATTTATTATTCATGGTCATTGCATGTTTGGGCATCGTCAATGTATTGGTACGTTTGAATGGATGATAATATGTTGGATTTATTGTGATCATCGCATGACTTGGCATGGTTTGTTTGTCGAGTCTCAATCTTATCAAACTCATACCGCTAACGGTGAGATGTAAGCCCTAGTGAGCGTATTCGGTTGCGTAAGAGTGTCTTCCCCGAGTCTTTGTATAACATGATGGATTCGGACTTGTACCTTTTATGCTCTTATCATTATATATTGAATTGCCTATCTATCCTTATTGTATTTCACATGTATATCCATATATGCATGCTTCTACTTTTGTATTTCCTTCTATGTACGTTTAAAATGATATGGCTGGGAGAACCCGGAGTTACTCCCCACTGACTGTGGCGTTCATGTTTTTCATGGATGAACAAGTTTCTTGCATGGATGGCTTTTTGCTATGATATTTTGGGTTCGGGTGTGAGCTAGCGGACGTTGTCCCTAGAAGTTTCACCTCTAGATGATTTTAGCTTATTTGCTAAACACTTTTACTTTGTTAACATTTTGAGAGACCCAGTCTCTTTATTGTATTTCGTACTTAGTTTGTAATATTTTGACACTCCTCGTATTATCTATCTTGCATGTATAAAAGTTTTTAAAATACCGTATTTCCGCAATTTACTTCACATGCTTGTATGTTTTATATTTCCGCATTCGCGAGGGTTGTCACAGTTGGTATCAGAGCTTTATCGCTCCCGACGCACACACGTGAACCCTAACTTAAACTACTTGACCTTAAAAATAATAAATGAGAGTTGGGTAGAAGTTAAGGATTTTACCTGGTAGTCTATTTGTTTATGCTAATTGATAGGAGTAACTTAATTTGTTTTTTGTTTCTTATGAAGATGGTTAGACCACGATTAGCTGAGAACGTTATGATGGAAGCTCTCACTCAAGTGCTAAAAAATCAGCAAGATGCAGCTTTAGCTAATGCCAACCAAGTTCCCCCTAGAAGGGAAGATAACCATCAAGGTGGCTACGCATGGGTAGCTGGTCAAATAGCAATGAGTAAAATTGTACCATATGGTGGAGAACCGGACCCTACGGAGCTATCCGATTGGTTCCTTGAGATGGAGAAGCAGTTCGATCTATACCAAGTCCGAGAAGAGGACAAGGTGAGGATCGCAAAGCACTTCCTGGTGAGGGAAGCTGATAACTGGTTGGCTATCACTAGTGCCACCGCTATTCTTGAAGAAGACTTCAACTGGGCTTGCTTCAAAGCTCTTGTGGAGGGTATATTCTATCCTAAAGAGCTTAAGCAACAAAGGCTTAAAGAGTTCATTGACTTTAAACAAGGCAACTTGTCAGCTCAGGATTTTACTACGGAGTTTAATAAGCTTGCTCATTTTGCGCCGAGGCTTATCCGAGATGATGAGGACCGAGCGTTCTATTACCGGAACAAGTTGAGTGCCGTTCTGCAAAGTAAAGTGAGGAGGAATACTACCTCCTTTGGAGATCTTTATGATGATGCCTTGTGGGCCGAGAATTCAATGAAGGCTATTAGAGATGAAGCTTTGATGAATAATCCCTCTCCTTCTTATGCTCCTAGGCCGAATATTTATGGGAAGAGACCGTTTATTCCGTCTCCTTCTAATGCTTATGCTAACAAGAGGAGATTCAATCCTCCTTTCAATGCAAACACAAGAAATCCTGCTCCTTTTATTCCTAGAGCTACTTCAAATGTGGCTCATAAGCCTTATACTCCTCAAGCTCAAGCTCAAGGTCACTTTTTCAACCGTTGTAGACTTCCACATCACCCCGGTGTGGCATGTTTCAACTGACCTTATGTGTGCTTCTTTTGCCAAAAGGGTGGTCATCGTTATGACGATTGCCCCGATCGAAAGTTGCCTCGTCCTCCTGCTAAGCCTAAAGGTTCTATCTTTGTCATGAGCCGTGCCGAAGCCGATGCTCATCCCGAGATCATTACGGGTATGTTCTCAATCTTAGAGCAACCGTGTCTTATTCTATTTGATACCGGTGCTTCTATGTCTTTTGTGTCATCGACTTATGCTAATAAATTATCTATCGAGCCTACATCTAGTGAGGATACTCCCATATCCTTACCTTCCGGAGTTATTGTCTCTTGTTCTACTCTTTATCCTAATGTCCCAATCTCTATTGCGGGTTCTATCTTCCCCGCTAATCTCCTTAAGTTTCCTCTAGGAGAGTTCGATATAATTTTAGGTATTGATTGGTTAGCATTGTACCATGCTAGGTTCGAGTGTCGTGATCAAAAGATTTATTTAAAGAGTCCTTTAGGAGTTAGAATAACTTATAAGGGATCTCATCCCCGAAAAGGTGTGTCTTTGATTTCCGCTATGAAATTGGTAAGTATGGTGAGAAAAAGTCACCAAGCATACTTGTGTATTGTGACTTCTTCAACTACCTCTTTGCCAAGTATTGAAGATGTGCCTATTGTTCGAGAATTCGTTGATGTATTTCTTGAAGATTTGCCCGGGATTCCTCCCGAGCGTGATGTTGAGTTCTCTATTGATCTTGTACCTGGTTCTGGACCCATAGCCAAAGCTCCTTACCGTATGGCTCCGACCGAATTGAAAGAATTAAGGAAGTAGCTAGATGATATGATTGAGAAGGGTTTTATTCGACCAAGTGCCTCGCCTTGGGGTGCTCCCGTTCTTTTTGTAAAGAAGAAAGATGGTTCTATGAGGCTTTGTATTGATTATCGTGAATTGAATCGGATTACAATCAAGAATAGGTATCCTTTGCCGAGAATAGAAGATTTGTTTGATCAACTAAAGGGTGCTTATACGTTTTCCAAGATTGATTTGAGATCCGGTTATCACCAAATTCCCGTTCGAGATGTTGATATTCCAAAGACCGCTTTTAGTACAAGGTATGGTCATTATGAGTTCAAGGTAATGCCATTTGGATTGACGAATGCTCCCGCTATCTTTATGGATCAAATGAACCGCACATTTAGTGAGTACCTTGATAAGTGTGTGGTGGTATTCATTGATGATATTCTTATTTTCTCAAAGTCCGAAGAAGAGCATGCTATTCATTTGAGGATTATTCTAGGTGTTCTTCGTCGTCAGAAGTGGTATGCTAAGTTCTCCAAATGTGAATTTTGGTTACCTAAGGTGTCCTTTCTTGGGCATGTGATTTCTAAAGAGGGTGTAATGGTGGATCCTTCTAAAATTGAAGCTGTGGTGGATTGGAAGAGTCCGACCGATATTAGAGAGATTCGAAGTTTTCTTGGTTTAGCTGGTTATTACGGAAGGTTTGTCAAGGATTTCTCCAAGCTTGCTAGATCGATGACTCAGTTATTGAAGAAGGAAACCAAATTCCTATGGAATGAAGCTTGTGAAGCTGCGTTTCAAGAGTTAAAGAAGAGGTTAACTACCGTTCCGGTGTTGACCTTTCCTGAAGATGGTGTAGACTTTGATGTCTATTGTGATGCTTCTAAAATGGGATTGGTGATCGTGCCTGTCGCAAGCCCGAAACAAAGATAAATTACCCAAACTAGGCTAATAACAAATTAATGTAATTAGGGAAGTAGGGGTCGATCCTCAGTGAGATGGTGTTTCCTATGGATTGTGAATCGTTTCACAATTGAGTTTTAACTAATGATTTTTTGGGTTTTGGATTTTGTGATGTTTAAACTAACGAGAAGCAGAAATGAAAACAAAATAAAAACAATTAAAGATGAAAGCAATAAAGGTAAAGATGAACTAACAATAATGAGAGGCATCTAGGGAAGTAGGTTCACACATGTAGATTGACATATTGATGAAATTGGATTTAGGATATGCAAATAATTCATTGAGCGTTCGTAAGAATGGTGTGTTCATTACAATCATAGATCAGATGGTCTAGCAGGCTTTTAGTGCGATTTACTAGGTATTAATCCACTATGTCACGCTTTGTCTATTCAATTCCTGTGTATCTACCTTGGAAAAGAATTCCACACTAGTCAATGATTGTGATCAAGAATCGTCAACTATCGTTAAAGTCCAAACATGCATAGACACAATATTTTAAAAGCACAATTTCCTTTATCCAATTATCATATTTTAATCAATCTAACATGGCTACCCTACACCCTAGAAAGGTGACTACTCACTCATGGTTATGTTGATATTAACAATGAAAGTTAAGATAAGCATATTTAGTTGATTTCGACAATAATTTAGACTCTCTATGTGGCGATAATAACGACGCTATATGACAATCTAAGAAATGAAACTACGATTATAACAATATGAAAATGAATCTAAATGATATGAATAGAAAATAACAATCAAATGGACAGCAAATAAGAACAATAAGCAAAGGATAAATTAGGAATACCTAGGTGACGATCAACGATGAAAGTGATAACAATAATAGAAATCCCTCGCATTGAAATACCGTACCTTGAATTACAACTCTTGAACCCAACAAAGTAGATACAAAGATTGAAATTCTTATTGAACTAAACTAATGTTTTGATATGAAATGGACAGAAATAAACTAGAAACAAAAGACAAAAGAAGAAGATAAACTAAACTAGAAAGACTAAAACTAAAGAGAAAACTAATAAGAAGATTGTATGAAATATAGGATTAGATTGTGTAAGATAGTGTGTGAGAGTGTGTGGCTTGGAGCATCTATTTATAGTATTAGGGTTTCGTGAAGAAGAGGTCGGGCAATAAATACATAGGTCAAAAATAGGATGAAGGAGCCGCAATGCTCGAAGCAGCACACATACCCGATCGGGTACACACTTACCCGATCGGGTAAGTCGTCTTCTGGAAACTCTTGACTAACGCTTCATCTTCCTTCGCTTTGACTTGACTTACAACATCCCCCTTGACTCTACAATCGGGTTTGTTGCTTGGATATGATGTAAAGCGATGAATTCTCCCGTCTAATTGATTGGTCTTCCGACAACTACGAAACCGTCTTTGCTTCTTCTCTCTCTTAAGTTAGTGAACCTTCTTGAAATGCCTTACACATGGTCAAGCTTTCTTCTTTGAATCGTCGGGTTCTAGGCAAATGCTCGGGAATATAGAAAAAGGGCGTAGAAACGTCACTTTCCCTACAAAACAAGTTAGAACACAGGAATTCGCCTAGAAGACGATATTAGCTCTTAAAATGGCTTAACAAAGCACAAATGACATACAAAACGAGCTAAAGTGGGGGTTAAAATCATACAAATATTTACTTATCAAACTCCCCCAAGCTAAATGATCAGGCATGTCGCAAGCCCGATGCAAAGATAAATTACCCAGACTAGGCTAATAACAAATTAATGTAATTAGGGAAGTAGGGGTCGATCCTCAGGGAGATGGTGTTTCCTATGGATTGTGAATCGTCTCACAATTGAGTTTTATCTATGATTTTCTGGGTTTTGGATTTTGTGATGTCTACACTAATAAAGAACATAAATAAAAAAAAAACAAACCGAAATGGAAACGATAAAGCAGATAATAAATTAACAATAATGAGAAGCATCTAGGGAAGTAGGTTCACACATGTAGATTGATATATTGATGAAATTGGATTTAGGATATGCAAATAATTCATTGAGCGTTCGTAAGAATGGTGTGTTCATTACAATCATAGATCAGATGGTCTAGCAGGCTTTTAGTGCGATTTACTAGGTCTTAATCCACTATGTCACGCTTTGTCTATTCAATTCCTGTATATCTACCTTGGAAAAGAATTCCATACTAGTCAATGATTGTGATCAAGAATCGTCAACTATCGTTAAAGTCCAAACATGCATAGACACAATGTTTTAAAAGCACAATTTCCTTTATCCAATTATCATATTTTAATCAATCTAACGTGGCTACCCTACACCCTAGAAAGGTGACTACTCACTCATGGTTGTGTTGATATTAACAATGAAAGTTAAGATAAGCATATTTAAGTGATTTTGACAATAATTTAGACTCTCTATGTGGCGATAATAACGACGCTATATGACAATCTAAGAAATGAAACTGCGATTATAACAATATGAAAATGAATCTAAATGATATGAATAGAAAATGACAATCAAATGGAAAGCAATAAAGAACATTAAGCAAAGGATAAATTAGGAATACCTAGGTGACGATCAACGATGAAAGCGATAACAATAATAGAAATCCCTCGCATAGAAATACCTTACCTTGAATTACAACTTTTGAACCCAACAAAGTAGATGCAAGAGATTGAAATTCTATTTGAACTAAGCTAATGTTTTGATAGGAAATAGACGAAAGTAAACTAGAACAAAAGACAAAAATAGAAGAGAATCTAAACTAGAAAGACTAAAGCTAAAAAGAAATATAAGATAAGTATGTGTAAGAAAATGTATATGATGGATAAGTGTATGATCCTTGTGCATCTATTTATAGTATTAGGGTTTCGTGGAGAAGAGGTCAGGCAATAAATACATAGGTCAAAAATAGAATGAAGGAGCCGCAATGCTTGGAGCAGCAGGAATACCCGATCGGGTACACCACTTACCCGATCGGGTAAGTCGTCTTCTGGAAGCTCTTGACTAACTCTTCAACTTCCTTCGCTTTGACTTGACTTACAACATCCCCCTTGACTCTACAATCGGGTTTGTTGCTTGGATATGATGTAAAGCGATGAATTCTCCCGTCTAATTGATTGTTCTTCAGACAACTACAAAACCGTATTTGCTTCTTCTCTCCCTTAAGTTAGCGAACCTTCTCGAAATGCCTTACATGTTGGAGTAGGTGTCCTCCACAATAGTGCGCCACATAATAAATCTTATTATGGAATATAATTGGGATAATTATTGACTACATATATGATTAGTCAGTTGATTAACGTAAATCAATAACGGTTGGCTAACTAGAGTTTCACGTTATTGTCGTTTGACGGCGGTGATCAACTGATCCCTTTCGGTCACACCTAAAGGATGAAATCCAAATAGTAACTAATTATTTGTATACGATACAGTTAATTAGTACATTACATATATTCGATATGTACGAGAGTTAATTGTTAGAAATTGAGTTAAGAACTCAAATTCGATTAAGCTTATTTTTCAATTATGCGATAATTGACTAATAAATTTATATCTTATTTTAATACGATTAAATAAGATTTAACTTAGTAATTAATCGGTAAATTACTAAATTAGTTGAGGTTTTGAGATAGAGGTAATTAGTTAATTATATTTACAAAGAGTTGTAAAATAAATTAACTAAGCATTGTGGGACCCATTATATATATTGATATAATGGTAAAATATTACTTAAAATGTTAAGTACATATTATTTATTTAATTGAGTCATATAATTGTTATATGATCAAATTAACACTTAATTATACAAGATAATTAACCATATGATCAATAAGTATATGTGAGACAAATATCAAAAATCAAAATGGACCAAACTAGGCCATAATGGACCGGTTTTGGTAGTAGTTACATGGTGATGATTTTGTTCTTATTTTTACTCTTTAGTTACTTTTTGAAAGTGACATAACAAGTATAAAACAATCATCATCTTTTCTACATTACTCCACTCAAAGGCATGTGATAAAATTGAACAAATAATAGTCCATTTTTGGTGAAGAGGATCCGGCCAAATGGCCTTAAGAATGAACAAAAGTTGTTCATTTTATTATTCACTTGATTTTGTTCAATTGTCATACTTCTTTCTAAAAATCCTTCTTCTCACTAAAACTCTCAAATACTAATATTTACTAAGTATTACTAGTGTAGTAATATAGTCATAATATTAGTAGTATAATATCTATCTTATTATCTAGTTAATAATAAGAGTAGATTATTTGGGTTAATCTTGGTGCAACTTAGAGGAGATCTTCTACTTTGGAGATAGTTTGTGTTCATCCATATTTATAGCTCAAGAACAACAAGAAGGAGTTCTTGTTGTGCCCATATAATTTCCATATCAATGTGAGGAAATTTCTTCTTTTATATAAATGTCTTTATATTTGCATGCATGTTACATAGATCATTATAAACTAAATTAAAAAGTAATTTAGTAATTAATTAGAGGAGTCTAATTAAGGTGTATGGACTTTCATTACACACGGTTAAGCTTGCATCTTCAAATCGTCGGGTTCTAGGCAAATGCTCGGAAATATAGAAAAAGGGCGTAGAAACGTCACTTTCCCTACAAAACAAGTTAGAACACATGAATTCGCCTAGAAGACGATATTAGCTCATAAAATGGCTTAACAAAGCACAAATGACAAACAAAACCGAGCTAAAGTGGGGGTTAAAATCATACAAATATTCACTTATCAAACTCCCCCAAGCTAAACCTTTGCTTGTCCTCAAGCAAACATAACAAACAATACCAGGACAAGGTTGCAAGCATTGGCTACTACACCATCAAGAAACAAATCTCAACATAAAGCTTTGGAAACATAATGAATCATAACCCAAAAACAACGTGGGCAAGAATGATACATAAACATGGCTGAGATTTACATAACGGCGTAGCACAAAGAATTTCACTACAGATTTTCGGCTCTTGCATGATCTTTTGACAAATGGACTCTCACGGTACACTCGAACACTCAATGTATGCAAAAAGGTGATTTCTTTATGTGTAAATGTTTTTGAGACACTCACCTATCTACGACTCATGAAAATGTGTACGCGGTCTAATATGGTAAACAATTCAAAACACAAGTCAAAGATCATAATGCACATAGAAAAGAAGCCGAAAAATGAGAAGAAGGCTTTGGGACATGGGTGAAAGGTGGACAAATAGTTATGGTCATGTGAAAGTTAGAGTGAGCTAGCAACTGACCAATGATAAATGAATACTCAATCCAAACTTTCTGTTATTTCCCACAAAACGATCGATGAAGCCAGAAGTAACAATTTGGCTTATTTTACACGAAACACAAGGATAAACTCCTTTTGAAAATTGATTTGACTTTCTTTTTTTTTTTTTTAGGAGATACTCATAACTTCTTTTCTTATTTTTTCTTTCTTTTTCAATTTTCCGATTTTTCTATTCTCCCTTTTTTTTCATTTTTCTTTTCTGAACAGAACTTCACTTCTTGAACTTTTTGTTTTCCCAATTCACTTTGACAGATAGGAACAATTCTTCCCAAAAGAGCACCCACACACCATAGTCTAGCTACTAGCTCGAAAGGTAGGCAGTTTTTATCTGTAGCTATTATTTTGTAAAGCACTTGTATGAAGGGGCTAATTTTTGAAGGGCAAATTAAAGTGAAAAAGGCTTCAAATCTTAGTGAATCATGAATGCAATGCTTATAGAAATGAAATGAGAACCATACTTATGCGTTTTGACATGACACACATCACAAGGAGAACTACACACACCTAGATGAGACTGGGTATGGATGTACCAGTCTAAGGAGGTTCTACCTTACAATATATGTAGTTTGTCCAAATGTCAAGATCAAGCGTACTCATCTATAGATTCATTCCATGCCTACTGTGTACAAGACTTCCCCATGTATGCAAAATTCAATAAATATTGAATCATTATCTTTTGAAAGCTCTAAGTTTGGGAAATGTAACATGATAGTACAGTAAACAAGCAAGCAAAGCATGAAAAGCATTCAATTGTGTTCAAAAATTGTTAAATTTTCTCAAAAATTTTCTCTTTCTTTTATTCAAAATATGAAAAAAATATAGCTAAAATACAAAATGGGAAAAATGCAATCCCTCCCCCAAGCTAAACATCACATTGTCCTCAATGTGAGCACAAAAACCAAATATGCAATGAGATGCTTAATGGGAAGAAAGGAAAAATGAAAGAAGAATGAAGCTTACTATTCAGTGCGGACTCCCCCAAGCTAGTCTTTTGGACTTTTGACAAGGAAGGTCGTCAGAGATTCTTCAAAAACTCTTTCATCTGCAAAGAAATCTAACAAAACAACGTAAAAGGGAAAAACAAAAATAAAAATGCAAAAAAAAAAAAATGGAAAACACGGGTTGCCTCCCGAGAAGCGCTTGTTTAACGTCTTGCTCGACGAATTTTTCATTAGAATCATTGGGTTGAGGATGGACGCTCCGTATAGACAATATCTAAACATCCGATGATAGAATTGCTATAGTAGAGTTTCAGTCTGTGTCCATTAACTTTGAATTTCTCACCATTGCTAGTCATGAGTTCCACATAGCCGTATTTGCTTACATATGAGACAGTGAATGGTCCAGACCATCGGGAACGAAGTTTTCCTGGAAAGATTTTCAGACGGGAGTTGAAAAGAAGTACTTGGTCACCGACATTAAATTCTTTCTTAATTATCCTCTTGTCGTGCCAACGCTTTGTTTTCTCCTTATAGATCCTAGAATTCTCATAAGCTTGCAAACGAAATTCCTCTAGCTCATTGAGTTGCAAGAGTCTTCTATCAGCGCTAAGCTTAGTGTCTAAATTTAGTTCTTTGATAGCCCAGTAAGCTTTATACTCTAACTCGACAGGAAGATAACAGGCCTTTCCATAAACCAATCGATAAGGAGATGTTCCAATCGGGGTTTTGAAAGCTGTACGATAAGCCCACAAGGTGTCATCGAGCTTATTACTCCAATCAGTTCTAGATCTTGAGACTACTTTCTGAAGAATTGTTTTCAACTCTCTATTTAAGACTTCTACTTGACCGCTGGTCTGAGGATGGTAGGCTAATCCTCGTCTGTGATAGACACCATATTTAGCAAGCAGAGTATCTAACTGCTTCTCTCCAAAATGAGTTCCTCGATCACTAATCACGGCTCTGGGTACACCAAAACGTGGAAATATGATCTTCTTAAATAGCCGTATCACAGCTCTAGCATCATTAGTGGGAGTGGGGATTGCTTCTACCCACTTGGAAACATAGTCAACAGCGACTAAGATGTAACGATTTCCGTTAAAAGAAGGGAATGGTCCTTGATAGTCAATACCCCAGACATCGAATATTTCAACTTCTAATATGCCGTTTTGAGGCATCTCATGTCTCTTGGATATTTGACCCATTCGTTGACAAGCGTCACAAGCCATAACAAAATCCTTTGAATCTTTAAACAACGAGGGCCAGAAAAACCCGGATTGTACGACTTTGGCTACGGTCTTGGACGGACCATGATGACCACCATAAGCAGATGAGTGACATCCTTCTAAAACTCCTTTAACTTCCCACTGAGGGATACACCGTCTATAAAGACCATCTGAACACTGCTTAAAAAGATAAGGATCATCCCAAACGAAGAATCTTGCATCATGCAAAAATCGTTTCCTTTGGTTATAAGAAAGGTTAGAAGGTAGTTGTCGACTGACAAGAAAATTGGCCATATCAGCATACCAAGGAGAAGAGTCAGTAATTGCCATTAATGAATCATCAGCAAACGAATCATTAATTGATGTTGGCAATCCTATTTCAGTTACTCTTATTCTTGAAAGATGGTCAGCGACTACATTTTCTGCTCCTTTCTTATCCCGGATCTCTAGATCGAACTCTTGAAGGAGCAAGATCCATCAGATAAGCCGAGGTTTTGCCTCTTTCTTTGAAAGCAGATATTTCAAAGCAGCGTGAATCAGTGTAAATAATGACTTTCGATCCTATAAGGTAAGAACGGAATTTGTCTAAGGCATAGACAATGGCAAAAAGTTCTTTTTCAGTAGTGGCATAGTTGATTTGGGCAGGATCTAATGTTTTACTAGCATAGTAAATAGCATGAAGGAACTTTTCC
>JAIUZE010004331.1:47053-75923 GCA_022085475.1 Heliosperma pusillum
ATTATTCATTTATTTGTGTCATATAATTGTAATATGATCAAATTAACACTTAATTATACAAGATAATTAAGCATATGATTAATAAGTATTTGTGGGACAAATATCAAAAATCAAAATGGATCAAATTGAGGTTCACATGGCCGGTTATGGTGAAGTCAAATGGTGATGATGGTTGTTCTTATTCATACTCACAAGCAACATATGCTTATGACATGAATAGTAAACATGATATCATTTTATTCACTACAACACATTACCACCTTACATGGCAATAAAATAAGAAGAAAAAATCACCATTTTGTGATGATAAAACCGGCCCTCTTGGCTATAAAAGGAGAACAATTGTTGTTCATTCCTTGACAAGTTCATTCTTATTTTTCCATACATCTCTCAAAACTAAACTTCTCTCTAAAACTCTCAATTACTAATATTTACTAATCATTACTAGTGTAGTAATATAGTCTAGTATTAGTAGTATTATATCTATCTTATTATCTAGTTAATAATAAGGGTAGATTATTTGGGTTAATCTTGGTGCAACTTGGAGGAGATCTTCTACCTTGGAGATTTTTGTGTTCAACCATATTTGTAGCTCAAGATCAACAAGAAGGAGTTCTTGTTGTGCCCTTATATTTTCCATACCAATGTTAGGAAATTTCTTCTCTTATATAAATGTCTTTATATTTGCATGCATGTTACATAGATCATTATAATCTAAATTAAAAAGTAATTTAGTAAATAATTAGAGGAGTCTAATTAGGTCCTATGGGCCTTTCAATTGGTAATCAAGCTAAGCTTGTAGCATGCATGTTTCATTTTGGCATTTTTTATTAAAGTTAAAGAATAACTAATAAATCAAAAATTTAAGTTAAAATACGATTCTGACCAAAATTTTGGGTGCATGTATACCTACTGACCTCAAAATGTTTGTGGTCAAATTTCGTGATTTTAGGGATTGATTTGCTATTTATTTTGATTTTTGGCGTTTAAACCGAGTTAACATGCATTTTATGAGTTAAAAGTTAACTAAAAATAGTTTCATGTTGATTCTGGCCATGAAATTTTAATATGATCTCAAATGCATTTCTTACATATTGTATGTAAAATTTCGTGAATTTTACTTATGTATTGCATGTTCATTGATTTTTATACGATAAAAGTCGATAATATGAGATTATAATGATCATAAAATTGAAACTTCCATTAATGGTCTTGAAAATTTTTTTTACATTTTAAATTCTGATGTTGATACTCTTGGTGAAATTTCATAATTTGTTTCACTGTTTTACTATATCTAATGTTTTTATTTGATAAAACCATTAAATACAAAGCTATTTGTTCATAAAATTAATTTAAATTTTTTGAGCAAATTTTTTTTATTTTTATAGTTCCTGGAAATTTTCCAGAATGTACAAAATTTTTGGTTTCAAATTTTATGATGTTTATATTTTATTTTTGTTTTATTTCATAATTGTTATGATTAAACCGTAATATTTAGCAAATGAAATCAAATCGATCTAATTAATGACCAACAAAATTATTAGTGACTAATTTTGAGTTCTAAATTAGTTTAGTTAATTAGTTTGAATTTAAATGCGATTTAAATGTTGATAGTGATTTTTAATGGTTAAAAATCAATAAATCCCGGAAAAATCAAGCTACTATGAGCATGAATGAATTGTAGGACGATTTTGGCATGAATTTTGCAGCAATTATTTTATTTATGTTTGAATGAATGAATGTCATTTATTTAATAATTTATGCAAAGTTTGTACCTAGTATGGCCTAGTTATTTTTAATCGTTATTACCCGTAATGTAAGGAAATAACGGTTTGGTTGTAATTTTATTGCGATCTCGTATCGCCGGTTTGTATAATTTAATAATTTTATTTTATAGAATAAATGTATAATAGGAATTTGTATATTTGTATATTTGTAATTATTTTTTAAGAAGACCGGTGACTCCCTCAAGACGGTGCCATTTTGGAAGGTGTTCCAAGTGAAGAGGCAAGGGACCAAGGAGTTGGTTTCCGAATTTGTAACTATCTAGTTAATTATGATTAGCTAGGTGGCCATACTAGGATTTTATTGTTGCTTGGTTGCTTGCTTTATTTCCGCTCATGCCAAAATCGTCACACATGCATTATCTTTACCGTTATTGTCAATTCAACGTTATTCACAATTCACCGACTTAGTTCACTTATAGGGAATAATAACGAATTGACCAAGCTCTCTCACATGTTTTACAAATTGAGATTTAGCCTTACCAACTAGTAACACCTATGAACCCCGTGTTCATTAGGGCTACCACGCTCGTGGGTCCCTTTTTACCTCGGGTAAGTAGGGTGATGCGATCACAAGCCAAAATTGGATTGGACTCAACGATATAAGCGTTATCTTGGGACTAGGAGATGGATTTAGTTGAAATCCGTCAACCAAGAGTTCTAAGGGTAGAATTAGTCAAGTAACGACTTACCATTTCTAGATAAAAGTAGCATGCGATGACTATTTTTATTTATAGATGGGTCTTGGAATCATTTATATAATTTAGTGAGAGGTCATTATATGAACGCTTAACTTGTTAAAATGTTTTTCAAGTAAATTAACAATGAATGTTTATATATTTCTTTTTGTTGTAGTTACCATATTCGCATAATGTCGACATCATAAAACGTTGCAACCTTGGGTAAGGACTCATGGTTGAAGGTCCGTCCATGGACAGTGTTGTCTTAAGGATGACGAAAGTACTTCCGTTGCATGGTAATCAACGATCAAGACAAGATTGCCGCGTGATCCTATAACGTTCTTCGCTACTTGGTCGAAGATCCCCCCACCGAACCCGCGCCTAGATCGTCCGCGGTGGTTCGGGCCGAATATGACCTTTATTTGAAGGTTGCTAATGACGTCAAGAATGTCTTGATTTGGTCAATCTCACCCAAACTCAAACTCCAATTGATCTCTCTCAATGCATATGCGATATTCACGAGGATCACTTCAATGTTTTCGCAAGCCCCTCAAATTGTCCAATATGAGGCGATTACGAAATTCTTTGATACTAAGCTTCAAAGGGGCCAAAAAGTTGGCCCACACGTGCTCAAAAATGGTTGAGTACGCGGACACCTTAGAGCGTCTAGGGTGCAAAATTCCGAAGAATTTGGTGGTGGGTAAGATCCTTCATTCACTCTCACCTAAGTTCACCCAATTTAGGGTGAACTATAACCTGAATGGCATGGACAAGAGTTTCCATGAACTCCATGCACTCCTCACCCAAGCGGAGAGGGACATGGAGGCTAGTGGGAGTGAACCCAATGATGTTCTTTCCATGAAAATGAAGAACATGAACCTTGGGGTAAGGAAGGACAAGGGAAAGGGTAAGACTCTTTTCAAGAAATCCGGCAAGGGAAAGGCAAAGGTCTTTTATAAGGCCAAGCCCAAAGTCAACAAACACGCGGAGGCGGATTGCTATTATTGTAATGGCAAAGGGCATTGGAAACGCAATTTCCCCAAGTACTTGAAAGATAAGAAGGACGGTTGTGTGACAATGTCAGGTAAAATTCTTTCTCATATCTTTCATCACTCTATATGTAGATATTAACTTTTGCTATACATCCTTCTTGGGTATTTGGCATGACCGGTTGGGGTTCTCACCTTTGTAATCATGTACAGGGGCTGAGGGACGCGCAAGCACTAGCCAAGGGTGACGTGGACCTACGCATGGGAAATGGAGCTAAGGTAGCCGCAGTTTCCGTGGGCACCTACGTTCTTCTTTTGCCTAATGGTTTAGAGTTGTATTTAAATAATTGCTATTATGTACCAACTCTTACCAAAAACATTATCTCCATTTCCGTGTTAGACATGGAAGGTTTTTCATTTTGTATTAAGAACAACTGTTGTACTTTTGCTTTTAATGAAATGGTTTATGGCGAGGCCATTTCTATTGGAGGTATTTATTTTCTAGATATTGCAAAAGAGGTCTATCATGTAGAAAACAAGAAGCTCAAAACAGGTGAACCTAATCAATCATACCTTTGGCATTGTCGTTTAGGGCACATAAACGAACGACGCATAAAGAGACTTGTTTCATCTAAAGTACTCAAACCATTCGATTACGAATTTTATGGCGTATGCGAATCTTGTCTTCTAGGCAAGATGACTCGTGCTCCTTTTACGGGAAAAGGGACACGAGCAAGTGAAGTATTAGGACTTATACACACGGATGTATGCGGTACAATGACTATCCGAGCTAGAGGTGGTTATCACTACTTCATTACTTTTACCGACGACTTGAGTAGATATGGATATGTCTACTTGATGAGGCATAAACGTGATGCTTTTGAAAAGTTCAAAGAATTTCAAAATGAAGTAGAAAACCAATTGAATAAAAAGATTAAAACCCTACGATCCGATCGTGGTGGTGAATACTTGAACCATGAATTTGATTCACACCTGAAAAATTGTGGTATAGTATCACAATGGACTCCTCCTGGAACACCTCAATTAAACGGTGTGTCCGAAAGGAGAAATCGAACTTTATTAGATATGGTTCGATCTATGATGAGTCTAACAGAGCTTCCTGATTATTTTGGGGTTTTGCTATCTTATCTGCAATATTTTCACTAAATCGAAGCCCGACTAAAGCGGCAAACAAGACTCCATATGAGATATGGACAAGAAAAGTCCCTTATTTGTCATTTATGAGAATTTGGGGCTGCGAGGCTTTGTCAAGAAATCAAGTCTGACGATAACCTCGCACCCAAATCTGACAATTGTCTTTTTGTAGGATATCCAAAGGAATCACGTGCTTATTACTTCTACAATAAACACGAGGACAAAGTGTTTGTGTCTCGTGATGCAGTCTTTTTAGAAAATGATTTTATTTCTAAAAGACAGAGTGGGAGAAAATTTGAACTTGATGAAGTCCAAGAGCCACAAACCGAAAAGGACGACGAGGAAAACGTCCCCTCTTCGTCTGGTACGGTCATTATTCCTTCGGAACCTAGGAGGTCAAGCAGAATTAGTCATCAACCTGATAGATACCTTGGTATTATAGAGGAAGGTGATGACTATAATTTGCTACTTTTTGAAAGTAACAAACCTACTACCTACAAGCAGCCATTTCTAGTCCCGACTCAAAGCTATGGCTAGGACCATGCAATCCGAAGGATTCTTGTACGCAAAATATGGGACTTGGTTGATTTACCAAGGAGGTACGACCTCTTCAGTGTAAGTGGATCTATAAGATCAAAAGTGGCATAGACAAACATAATGATGTTTATAAAGCTAGATTGGTGACAAAAGGTTTCACCCAAGTTCATGGTCTTCACTATGACGAAACATTCGCCCCAGTCGCCATGCTTCGATCCATAAGGATTATCTTAGCGGTTGCCGCATTTCATAATTATGAAATTTGGCAAATGGATGTCAAAATCGCCTTCCTGAATGGGATTCTAGAAGAGGAAGTGTACATGACACAACCTGAAGGTTTTGTGGATCCATCAAACCCTAAGAAGGTATGCAAACTTAAGAGATCCATCTATGGTCTTAAACAAGCATCCAAGAGTTGGAATCATCGTTTCGATCTGTAATTAACAAATGGGTTTCACTCGAAGTGTCTAGAACCGTGTTTTGATACATGAAGTTTCTGGGAGTAAAGTAACTATTCTAGTCTTGTATGTAGATGACATACTACTCATTGGGAATGATATTCCAATGCTCACTTCTGTAAAGGAGTGGCTAGGAATACATGTCCAAATGAAAGACTTAGGAGAGGCCCAGCGCATCTTAGGTATCCGGATCTATAGGGATAGATCTAAAAGGATACTAGCATTAAGTCAAGAAACTTATATTGATAAGATTCTTGATCGTTTCAACATGAAAGACTCTAAGAGAGGCTTTCTTCCTATGGGAAGTGGGATCACTTTGAGCAAGTCAGAGTGTCCTACGAAACCCGAGAAGATTGAACGCATGAAATTGATCCCTTACGCATCTGCTGTTGGATCAATCATGTATGTTATGATGTGCACTCGTCCCGATGTTGCATATGCTTTGAGCATGACAAGTCGTTACCAAGCAAATCCAGGTGAGAGTCACTGGATAGCCGTAAAGAACATCCTTAAGTACTTAAGAAGGACCAAGGATTCGTTCTTAGTGTTTGGAGGCGAGACTAAGTTACGTGTAAAGGGTTACACAGATGCCAGTTTCCAAACAGATAGGGATGATATGAAATCCCAATCCGGCTACGTTTATATGATGAATGGAGGAGCTGTTTGCTGGAAGAGTTTCAAGCAAAGCGTTACAGCGGATTCTACAACAGAAGCAGAGTACCTTGCAGCGTCTGAAGCTGCAAAGGAAGCTGTGTGGATTCGGCCATTTTTGGAAGGACTATCAGTAGTCCCTACTGCCAAAGATCCTATCACATTTATTTGTGATAACAGTGGGGCTATTTTTCAGCAAAAGAGCCCAAGTCTAAGTAACAAGTCTAGACAGCTGTACGTAGGACAGTATCATGTAATTAGAGATTACGTGGACAGAAAGGAAATTGACATTTGTAAGGGTTGGGACAGATGACAACATTGCTGATCCTTTACCAAGCCTTTATCAAAGGCTAAGCTGATGGTTCTTGGTCCGTCACAAATGGGATTGAGACGTTTTGCCAGATTCCCTTTAGATTATGTAATATGTAATAATTTAATGTTGTATT
Organism: Heliosperma pusillum; assembly: GCA_022085475.1. Classification (NCBI taxonomy): domain Eukaryota; kingdom Viridiplantae; phylum Streptophyta; class Magnoliopsida; order Caryophyllales; family Caryophyllaceae; genus Heliosperma; species Heliosperma pusillum. Next base: position 53,754 of record JAIUZE010004331.1, read on the forward strand.
AATTATTTCATATGTGATAATGGCATTCATTGTTCTAGTTTTATTTTAAACTCTTTTATTTAGTTTGACTAAATTTAATACTTTGTTTATCCGAATAGATTGTTGGACCCTATTCAAGTGAATAGGACAAACTTAGTATTTTGTCCCTAGTCACTCAAATGAGGTGACGTCTCGAAATGACTAGATTGTAAGTCGATCGATGGTTGGTTCAGCACCATGGGGTCATGATGGACTGGTCGTTACCTGACAGACTGTTATGACACTCTGTCGGACAGTGACATGATAGAGACCCTTAAATCAATTATTTGATGCCTGGTCGTGGCAGGGTCTTCTATCTTATTCCGATAAGTCGATTCTTTTGACTGGCGACCGTCTATCTGAGTCGGTGCAGTTTCCGATTGGTTTTGGTTGATGTTCTAGGTCGTGCCGTAAAAGGAGGCCGATGGACTTCTTCTGGATCATGGTGATCTGCATCATACAGAGTAGATGCATCAACAGGAATTGTCCCCCCACGTTGGGTAAAAAGATCTTTAGGCCACTCGAGGAGAAGTTACTGTAAATGCGTGGCCACGCTCGGAAAGAGATCTATGGTAGATTTTCCGATCAGACAGTTACTCTCCCTACGAGCAGAAAACCACTCTCGATATTGTTCATCGCAAGTGCGACCTGGAAGACACCTGGGAGTTGAGTGGGAGATGAGATCCAAGAGACACAAGAGAATCGGTGACGCACACTTGTGTCAGACAAGTGGGAGATTGTTGGAGTAGGTGTCCTCCACAATAGTGCGCCACATAATAAATCTTATTATGGAATATAATTGGGATAATTATTGACTATATATATGATTAGTCAGTTGATTAACGTAATCAATAACGGTTGGCTGACTAGAGTTTGACGTTATTGTCGTTTGACGGCGGTGATCAACTGATCCCTTTCGGTCACACCTAAAGGATGAAATCCAAATAGTAACTAATTATTTGTATCCGATACAGTTAATTAGTACATTACATATATTCGATATGTACGAGAGTTAATTATTAGAAATGAGCGTGAGAACCTCATTCGATTAAGTTTATTTTTCAATTATGCGATAATTGACTAATAAATTTATATCTTATTTTAATACGATTAAATAAGATTTAACTTAGTAATTAATCGTTAAATTACTAAATTAGTTGAGGTTTTGAGATAGAGGTAATTAGTTAATTATATTTACAAAGAGTTGTAAAATAAATTAACTAAGCATTGTGGGACCCATTATATATTGATATAATGGTAGAATATTACTTAAAATGTTAAGTACATATTATTCATTTATTTGTGTCATATAATTGTTATATGATCAAATTAACACTTAATTATACAAGATAATTAAGCATATGATTAATAAGTATTTGTGGGACAAATATCAAAAATCAAAATGGATCAAATTGTGGCTCACATGGCCGGTTGTGGTGAAGTCAAATGATGATGTTGGTTGTTCTTATTTATACTCATAAGCAACATATGCTTATGACATGAATAGTTAACATGATATCATTTTATTCACTACAACACATTACCACCTTACATGGCAATAAAATAAGAAGAAATCATCACCACTTTGTGATGAAATAACCGGCCCTCTTGGCTATAAAAGGAGAGCAATTGTTGTTCATTCCTTCACTTCTTCATTCTTACTTATTTTATCATTCATCTCTCAAAACTCATCTTCTCACTACAACTCTCATATACTAATATTTCCTAAGTATTACTAGTGTAGTAATATAGTCTAATATTAGTAGTATATTATCTATCTTATTATCTAGTTAATAATAAGGGTAGATTGTTTGGTTCATCTTGGTGCAACTAAGAGGAGATCTTCTACTTTGGAGATTATTTGTGTTCAACCATATTTGTAGCTCAAGATCAACAAGAAGGAGTTCTTGTTGTGCCCTTATATTTTCCATACCAATGTGAGGAAATTTCTTCTCTTATATAAATGTCTTTATATTTGCATGCATGTTACATAGATCATTATAATACTAAATTAAAAAAGTAATTTAGTAAATAATTAGAGGAGTCTAATTAAGGTCTATTTTATCCCTTCTTCTCTTTGTAGTCCTTGATGCTGCTGCCTTGCCTCTCCCTTGACCCACCATTGTTGTTCAAAGAACACAAGCTTTTCAAAAAGAAAAAATTGCTAAACGAAACTTCTAAAAACGATTACAAACACTTGCTAAACCTTCAATTAACCCCTAAACTACTTTCTATTGAAGTAGAAAGCTTGAAAACTAACCCAAAAAAAGGATCCCCAAATTCGGATTTTTGAAACCCTAGGTTTGAAAATTGATTTTTTTGAGTTTTTTGGTGGTTATAAGGTGAAAGAAAGGTTCTTTTTGTGTTTATAATTGAAGAAGAAGAGGTTTTGTAGCAATTTGGGGAAGATTTGAGGTGATTTGGTGAAGTTTTGAGGGAGTTTGAGTTTTTTTAGTGAGATAAGGTGTTAGGATGTGTGTTTGTGTGGTTGAATGAAGAAGATGATGGAAGGGATAAGATGGAAGAAAAAGAAAGGAAAGAATCTCGGTATATGAAGTTTCACGACCGTGAAATTGAAGTCACGGGCGTGACTTGAGTTTCACGACCGTGAAACTTGTTTCACGACCGTGAAATGATTGGCAGAGCAAGGTTAAGCTTTTAACGATACTTCACGACCGTGAAATGTTTTTCACGACAGTGAAACAAGTTTCACGACCGTGAGATGACTTTCACGGTCGTGAAACGCTTTTTTCGTGTTTTCACTTTCATTGCTTCACTTTTCACGAGCGTGAAGGTCATTTCACGACCGTGACTCGACTATTTTCGACCTTTTAAACCAAAATTCTTCACTCTTGTTCGATTTCTCGCTTCTTCATTAGCATCCGCCATGTTTCCTTCATTTCATCTTACAAAACAACCACACACCACATTAAATCCCTCCCTCACACTCTCATTGACAAAAATTGCACCAAAATTTAAGAAATTAAATAACGATGGGAAATTGATTTAATTAATGATTCGGTTGGCAAAAACTCAACCTCATTATCGTCAACTCAACCAGTTTCTATCCAAACAAATATATACGAAGCAAACAAAGAGTTAGAAATATATACAAAAATTGGAGGTTATTAAGGAACTCCACCAAACCCATCCAAGTGCAAGAGTTTATAAGCAAGACTCTTCCTCGGGAAGAGGATCCCCAAGAAAGAGTATTTCAACTGTGCCTTTCACATCTCCATCATAATATCGCTTCACTCTATGGCCATTCACCTTGAAGTTGCCACCGTCTTCACTCCAAAGCTCGAATGCGCCATGAGGCGATATATCAATAACCTTAAAGGGGCCCGACCATCTTGACCTTAGCTTCCCGGGAAAAAATTTGACCTTAGAATTGTAGAGTAAGACTTGATCACCCACGCTTATATCTTTATCTACCAACTTGGCGTCATGCCATTTCTTCGTTTGATGTTTATAAATCTTCGAGCTTTCGTAGGCATCAAGTCTCAACTCCTCTAGTTCACTCATTTGGAGGAAACGCCTCTCTCCGGCCATGTCGATGTCAAAGTTTATCTCTTTTAAGGCCCACCACGCCTTATGCTCCAACTCGATCGCCAAATGACAAGCCTTGCCATAGACAAGCTTGTAGGGAGTTATGCCAAGAGGAGTTTTGAAGGCGGTTCTAAGGGCCCATAGCACATCGGGGAGCTTTTGGGACCAATCCTTTCGACTTTTGTTTGTGGTCTTCTCCAAGACGGCTTTAATTTGACGGTTTGAAACCTCCACTTGGCCACTTGTTTGAGGGTGGTAGGCAAGAGCGGTCTTGTGAGTGACACCATGAGAAGAGAGCAAAATCTTGAAGGTGCTCTTCCTAAATTGTGAACCCCCGTCACTAATCACCACTCTCGGGGTCCCAAATCTCAGAAAAATAGTATTCTTGAAAAGCTTGATAACAACTTTAGCATCGTTTGTTGGGGTAGCCACGGCCTTAATCTACTTGGATACATAGTCCACCGCAACTAAAATGTACTCATTCCCACAAGAGTTTGGGAATGGTCCCATGAAGTCAACTCCCCAACAATCGAAAAGCTCAATCTCAAGAATATTGTTAAGGGGCATCTCATTTCTTTGGCTTATGTTCCCCGTTCTTTGACATCTATCACAAGATTTGACAAAATAATGGATATCTTTAAACATCGATGGCCAAAAGAAACCACCTTGTAACACCTTTGCAATGGTGCGAGATGTACCAAGGTGGGCCCCATAGGCCGAATTGTGAATCCTATCCACTATTTCCATTCCCTCTTCCCTCGGAACACATCTTCTAAACATGCCATCACCACACTTGCGGAAAAGATGTGGGTCATTCCAAAAGTAGCGTTTTGAATCATGCTTCAATTTCCTTCTAGCTCTAGCATCTAGCTCCTCCGGAATGAACCCACTCACAATAAAGTTCGCCAAGTCCGCAAACCATGGTGATTTACCACTAACCATCATCAAGCTATCTTCTCTTAGCCACTAATTGATTGGGCCACTCTCATCTTTCAACCCATGGTCTTTGGTAGTCAACCTAGATAAGTGGTCGGCAACAACATTTTCCGCCCCCGCTTTGTCTCTAATCTCCAAGTCGAACTCTTGAAGTAATAGAACCCACCTCAAAAGTCTTGGTTTTGCATCTTTTTTCACCAATAATTGTCTCAAGGCGGTGTGATCCGAGTAAACCACTACCTTAGAGCCAACAAAGTATTGCCAAAACTTCTCCACGGCATGAACAATGGCCAACATTTCTTTCTTAGTTGTCGAGTAATTAACTTGAGTTTGATCTAGATTCTTGCTTGTGTAGTAGATGACATGGTGCCTCTTGTCCATAACTTGTCCAAGTACCTCCCCGACCGCATAATCGGAGGCGTCACACATAACTTCGAAGCGAAGGCTCCAATCCGGTGAGCGGATTATGGGAGCCGTCACAAGGGCCTCTTTCAACCTACAAAAAGCACTCAAGCAAGATTCATCAAATACAAATGGGGTGTCCTTGAGAAGAAGAGAAGTCAAAGGCTTGGCAATTTTAGAAAAATCTTTGATGAAACGTTGGTATAAGCCCGCATGGCCTAGAAAGCTCCTCGCTCCCTTCACATTTGTAGGGGGTGACAAGTTTTCTATCACCGAAACCTTAGCCTTATCAACTTCTATCCCTCTCTTAGACACGATGTGACCAAGCACAACCCCCTCCTCCACCATAAAGTGGCATTTCTCCCAATTTAGGACGAGGTTGTGCTCCTCACATCTTTTCAAGAAATTAGACAAGTTCAATAACCCAAGATCAAATGAGTCTCCATGGACACTAAAATCGTCCATGAAAACCTCCATACTCTTTTCAAGAAAATCGGCAAAAATTGTCGTCATGCATCTTTGAAATGTCCCAGGAGCATTACAAAGCCCAAAGGGCATCCACTTATAAGCATAAACTCCAATGGGACAAGTGAAGGTGGTCTTTTCTTGGTCTTCCGCGTGTATGGGTATTTGGAAAAACCCGGAATAACCATCAAGAAACGAGTAGTAAGAATGCACGGCTAATCTTTCAAGCATTTGGTCTATAAAGAGAATGGGGTAGTGGTCTTTGAGGGTGGCGGCATTTAATTTGCGATAATCAATGCACATCCGCCACCCGGTCACGGGCCTAGAAGCGAGGAGAGTCCCATCCACTTGTTCCACCATAGTTACCCCTCCTTTCTTGGGCACTACATGCACGGGACTCACCCATGAACTATCGGTTATTTGGTAGATAATCCCGGCCTCAAGCAACTTCATGACCGCATTTTTCACCACCTCCGCCATCTTAGGGTTCAAACTACGTAGTCCGTCCACCTTAGGTTTACTACTCTCCTCCAAGACTATTCTATGCATGCAAAGATTAGGACTTAAGCCTTTGATATCGTCAATGCTATATCCAAGTGAGCCCCTATGAGTTTTCAAGACTTTCAATAATTCAAATTCTTGGCACTCACTCAAATTAGCATTGATAGTAACGGGATAAGTCCCTCCCTCACCTAAAAAGGAGTACTTAAGTGAGGGAGGTCAGGGCTTTAGTTGTACCTTTGGAGGGAGAAGACCCTCCACCTTCTTCAAGAGCTCATCATCTATCTCATGGTCATCTCCCATTTCCTCATCATGGAGTGCCACTTGTAGAGTTTCTTCTTCACATTTCTCTTCTTCATGCACCTTTTCAACCACTTCTTCTATGACTTCTATGGAGCAAGCTTTATGAAACATTGGTCCCTTCACTAAATAAGGAAGATTAAATTCAAGGGTTTCGTTCCCCACCCTAAAGGTTAGCCGCCCTTCCCTCACATCAATGAGGACTCCTCCGGTAGCCAAAAAGGGTCTACCGAGGATGATGGGAGTGTGGCTATCCTCCGGGATATCTAGGACAACGTAATCCGTGGGAATTAAAAATTTACCAACCTTAACAGGTACGTCCTCAAGCACACCCAAAGGTTGCTTCACGGACCTATCCGCTAGTTGGAGAGTCATAGAAGTGTGGGTTAAACTATCAAGCCCAATTCTTTTTGCAATAGTTAAAGGAATGACACTCACACTTGCACCGTTGTCACACAATGCCCTTGAAATTATGACACCCCCTACTACACAAGGGATTGAGAAACTTCCGGGGTCCCCAAGCTTTTTGGGCATTTTGAAAGAGTTAGGATTTATGAGGAGAGCACTAGACTCCGCCTCCATAACCATAACATCTTGGGTACCCAAAGTCCTCTTGTGAGTCTAGATATCTTTAAGAAATTTTGAGTAAGTGGGCATGTTTAATATGACCTCGGTGAAAGGCAAGGTCACTTCAAGTCCCTCAAGCATTTTCCGAAATTGGGTGAACTTGAAGTTTTCCTTAGTCTTTAATGCTCTAGAACGGTGGGCGATATCGGAAACAACAAGTGGAGAATCGGGAGATACCTTTGGAATGGGAGTTTTCTTAGTTACCTTAGCTTTTGCTATTGGTTGCACCTCTACTTCTTCATAATCGGCATCTTTGATCATCTCCTCCTCATAAGGCATACTTTCAACATACCCATCTTCCCCATCCTTTGGTTGATTGTCAAGGCTTGAACTTCCATCAACCTTGCCCTTTCCCTTGTCATCATTTTTCAACTCCAAGGTGGGAGTCAAAACGGGCTCTTCGATTTCTTCACTCTCCTAAACATGCTCTTCATTTGGAATTTCATCATTTACCATGTCCATGTAAGGGTTCTCGAGTACAAGTCCACTCCTCAAAGTCACCGCACATGCTTGGTGACTTGAGGAAGCATCCTTGGAGCTTTTCCCTTGAGCAAGGAGACCTCCCGGAGGCCTTTGAGGATTGTTCAAAGCTTGAGAAGCCATCCTAGCTTCCAATTCCCTCACCTCTTTCTTGTGAGCATTAGTGACATTTTGCAAGGCCAAGTTGTTTTGAATTTCCATGTTCTTGTCAGTTGCAAAACATCACTCATGGAAGGCTCATTCTCTTGGTGAGGTTGGTTGGTTAAAGGGAGTGCAAATCCATAGTCATTTCGACTACTTGAACCTTGATTGTTGTTCCTTTGGTTGTTAAAATTTCCTTGTTGGTTGTTATTAAAATTTCCTTGTTGTCCTCTTGAACCTTGACCATTGAAATTTGGTCCTTGATTGTTATGGTTGAAATTTGACACTTGGCCTTGAAAAGATTGATCGGGGACCCCTTGACTTGCTTGATTGTTTTGGTTGCCTTGGTAAAAATTACCTTGGCCTTGGTTGTTGAAGTTTGGGTTCCCTTGGTTTTGGTTCCAATTACCTTGGTTTTGAACGTTACCATGGTTGTTGTAACCTTGATCATTAAAATTATGGTTTTGAAATTGGTTGGATCCTTGTCCTTGTTGTGAGTTGTTGAATTGGTTATTGTAGTTTCCTCTTGAAAATTGACCTCCTTCTCTAGGTTGGGAAAAACCCGGAGGGTTGGAAGTTTGAGCTTGTGAGTGTAGAGGGTTTAACACATTTTGGCTTTTATAGCTCATGTTTGGGTGACATTTCAAACCCGGATGATAGAAGTTGGAGTTGTGACTGTAAGCACCTTGGTTTTGGAAGGGAGGCCTTGAGGGCCGTGGGTTGTTGTTGACCCCTTGAAAGGCATTTACATGTTGAAAGTCGCCCCCTCCTTCATTGTCATATGAAACATTATTACCACACACTTCAAAAGTGTGTCCATACCCATTGCAAATTTCACAAGTAGGGGTTTGATAAGCTTCCACCATGGGAGGTGCATAAGACCCACTAGGTTCATTCACATGATGCCCTTGACTTTGATTTTGAGCTTTTTGAAGCTCGGCTAAGCCCTTAGTAAAAGTTTGTGTGAGCAAGTCAATCTTGGCATTGGTATCCGCATTCAAAAAGTTCTCACTTCGGTATTTAGAACTCCTCCTCAAGCTATTTCCTCTAGTTCCATAGCTAGATTCCGACTCAACGATTTTTTTAATCAATGCCGACCCTTGTTGATCACTCAAATGATCGAAACTTCCCCCCGCGGATGCATTCACCATAGCCTTGGTTTGAGGGAGAAGAGTTTGAAAGAATGTTTGAGTGACATACCAATCCCTTATGCCATGATGAGGGTAACTGGCAAGTAGATCAATGAATCGATCCCATGCCTCTCCCAAGGATTCTCCATCCTCTTGTTGTAAGGTTGTTATCTCATTTCTTAGCATTGCCGTTTTTGAGGCGGGCTAATACTTGCTTAGAAACTCCATAGCTAAGGCATCCCAAGTAGTAAAAGTGTTTGGAGCATGGTTATTCAACCAGCTCTCCGCCCGGTCTTTAAGAGAAAATGGGAACAACATTAGACAAAGGGTTTCCTCAGGCACACCATTTCTCTTCATGATTGCTACTCTACTCTTGAACTTACTCTACTCTTGAACTTCCTCAAGTGAGCATGAGCATCCTCATCGGGAAGGCCTCCAAAGCTATCCCTGTGACAACCCTCGCGAATGCGGAAATATAAAACATACAAGCATGTGAATCATATAGCGGAAAATACGGTATTTTAAAAACCTTTATACATGCAAGATAGAAAAATACGAGGAGTGTCAAAATATTACAAACTAAATAAAAATACCACAAGAGACGTAGTCTCTCAAAGTGTTAACAAAAGACAAAGTAATTAGCAACTAGCTAAACAACGTCTAGAGGTGTTTCATCCAGGGACAACGCCCGCTAGCTCACACCCGAACCCAAAATAGCATAAGCAAAAAGCCATCCATGCAAGCAACCTGTTCATTCATGAAAAACATGAACGCCACAATCAGTGGGGAGTAACTCCGGGTTCTCCCAGCCATATCACATCAAACGTACATAAAAGGAAATACAAAAGTAGAAGCATGCATATATAGATATACATGTGAGATACGATAAGGATATACATGTGAGATACAATAAGGATAAATAGGCAATTCAATAAATAATGATAAGAGCATATGGAATACAAATCCGAATCCATCATGTTATTCAAAGACTCGGGGAAGACACTCTTAGGCAACCGAATACGCTCACTAGGGCTTGCATCTCACCGTTAGCGGTATAAGTTTGATAAGATTGAGACTCGACAAACAAACCATGCCAAGTCATGCGATGATCACAAAGAATCCAACATATTATCATCCATTCAAGAACCCATACATTGACGGTGCCAATCATGCAATGACCATGAATAATATCATGAAATCACGCATTCAAAGACGGGCGGTGCCCAATCATGCAATGACCATTAATAATAATCATGAAATCACGCATTCAAAGACGACGACACGACGACATCTCTCACGTAAATGAAACGCACTAGCATCATGTACATGGCAAGTATGATTAACAGGCATCCACGAGATTAACATTTCCCTGAACGCATACACGATCACATTTCGGATATGTTCACTAATTTCCTCCTCCGGAGACGACGATATAAATACCCCCCCGGTCCTAGTCTAAATCTGGCCAGGATCTCGGAATAAACGTGTTCCGATTCGACATGCGATAAACGTTTCGCCTCCAAGACTCGGTCTTACAATATATATGCCGAGTACCCCAAATTCGGTAGATCAATTCACGAAAGAGGCGGAAAAGAGCACAAGCCTCATAACAAGCGGTACGCTACATGCAAATAAAACCACCTCGCAAGTACACAACATTTGACGGCCGGGTCGATCAACGCATAGCGTTCAACTCCCAACAACGTCTTCGTATGCCCACTAACACATGCATTTAAGCAGTAGGATACCTCTCCGTTCCGACATTCCAGCCTTACGAACGGGAAGGTAGCCAAGGGAATGAGAGTACAAAGCACAAGACAAAATAGTGCTCAAACCGTATCATTTGTAAAAACCGACTCAAAGTGGGAACATACCAAAAACCGTCACAAAACATGAGAATAGGGAATCATATAAGTTTAAATATGATAAACATGAGTCAATACATGATACATAAGCATTAGAACAAGTTTATGAAGCAAATGAATAAAAACATAGATCACCTCTCCAAAACAACGTTGTTTGGAACCAACGAAAACAAGGGTCCACTTCAAATGTCATAACTAGAGTTCTAGACATGAAAATGCAGAAATTCTAAATCGAGGTGATAGCTTATCCTCTTACGGTTCCAACGAATGGTCACAACCCAAAACAAGCAAGTAACGAAGGAGATATGATCATTTTACGAAAAGGGGTCAGTGCAGTGAAACTGCACAAGTCACGACCGTGACTTGTATTTCACGACCGTGAGATGTGTTACCAATTCACCCGAGAGCCTTCAACAAAATTCAATCCTATCATTTCAAATTCTCATAATCCATTTCTAATAACTATCAACAATCAATATTCATCATCAACAATCATCAAATAACAACAATCATCATCCATAACATGATTCCTAAGCTTACTAATCGTATTCTAATATGATTTCTAGCATATAAGCATGTAAAACACGTAAATGATATCGAGTAACCCTTCACCGTTACCTTTACGCGTCTTTAATCGGTTTCTAAACCTTCCTAGTCTCCACCTACATACAATTAGATAATAAAAGATAAATATCATGTCACCTTGAGAAAGACGGATAATTTAAAAAGCGAGAAAGACGGTAATTTTATTACCAATACGGATAGAGGAAGATAAGAGGGGAAGAATAAGACGAACTTACGTGAATTTGAGCGAGTAACGAAGGAGTAGCGACGAATCTAAGACGGATCAGAAATGGAGGCAAGGTTTTGGTGGTTTGATGAGGAAGAAAGAGTAAGTGGAAAATGAAAGAAGGAGTTAGGGTATGAGGGAGTATATGAAGGAAAAAGTCAACGAAAGTCAAAGACGGTCAAAAGTCAAGAAAAAGTCAAAGACGACTTAAGACGGGTTTTACTTGAAAACTTGCGGAAATTCCAAATACGAACTCGGAAATTTTAAATTCGACTCGGAACATACAATTCTAAATTAAAACTTAAATTTGCTGAAAGGTATCCGTAAAATATTTTCACTAGAAAAATAGGGTACATTTCCGGGTGTTACAATCCCGCTCAATCGAACTCATTTGAGCCGGGTGTATCTCGAAGTTATTTGGGGCCAAGACACCGAAATTGATTGGAGATTGGGTATCATCATGATTGGGTCGGTTATGGTCACGTAAAGTAGTCATTTGTGGTTGATTTTGTTCTTGAGGTGTTGTAGGTGGTGAACTTGGTGGTGTGTTTTGTAGTGTATTGTAGAAGGGGTTTTCGAATGTGGGTTCAATGGTGTCTTTTTGTGAGTGATCGGTTGTTGGAGTGGATGTAGAAGCGCTAGAAGTATTGGCTTGTTGACGGCTAATCGTTGTTGAATTCCTTACTCGAGCAAGTGTATTAGCTCGTAGAGTCCTAAACAACCTTTCGGGCTACGGATGGCTCAAGAACAACCCTTCACCCTTAGGCATGCACTCAAAAGCAACTCAAAAACAAGTTAGACTCCTAGTGTGTTTTTGGGCACACTAGGGAAAGACAATAATGCAAGGCACTCTACAAATAGTCAAACAACTAAACACCAACAAAAACAACAATAAGTAACTTGGCTAAATCTAAGACACAAAACAAACTATGAGTTTCCTTACGCCATCCCCGGCAACGGCACCATTTGATGAGTTGGTTTGTCGTCAATTCACACATCAAAAATAAACCCGATATAAGTAGTATATAGGGGTCGAATCCACGAGGATGGAGGGGTCAACTACAAGCTTGAATGAGTCCTATTCTAGCCTAAAAAGAGTTGGATGAGACGATTAACTATGAACTACTAAATGCAATAAATTGCTAAAATAATATGGTAAAAATATATTATGGAAAACTAAGGTAAAGGGGTCACCTTAGGGGGATCAATGGGTTAGTCAAGTAAATAGCAAGTGGGTAATAAGTTTGAGTAGAACTAATTGCTAATGTCTCAACAATTAATAATTTTCAACAAATCTATCGCATTTGTCTCAAATTACTCATATAAACACTAGTCTAATCATCTCTACCACCGTCGCTTAAGAGATAATCAAACAATGCTTGATAAAGTGTGTAACTTTCGTTTACACAATTCATCAAATACCTAGTGTGCATATGGGTAATACTCTATTTATCACCACAAGTCTACTAATCACTCAACCAATTATCCCACATAATCCTCCCTTAGGCCCCCCCTAAACACTAGAGGGAGACTACTCACTCATGTTGAAGGAAAGCAAACAACTAAACAATTAGAATAAGGAAATGAACATCATACTTTGGAAATGAATAATTTTAACAATCAAATGACAAATAATTAACTTGAAATGAAATAAATTGCATAAACAACTAAAAGATGAGAAATTTATACCAACAGTACTTGTATTAATGAAATAGGGAGAATGTCTTCACCCAAAATCTTCAATACAAACCCGAGTTCCAATACTAAACCAAGTTGCAATTACTAATTAACCAACTAATTAGCTTAATTATGGAAGATTAAAAAAAGATTAAATGCTAATTCTATGAAAATTTCAGATCTAGGGTTTCGTGTCCTTTAATTACATAAGAGGGTCTATTTATAGGTTTACAAAATGGAGAAGAAATGGGCTTCGAAAGGCTTCAGGGACTGGCAAAGTCACGACCGTGAAATGGGTTTCACGGTCGTGAAATCAGTCTCATGACCGTGAAACTGCAACCATTTGATGGTTTGATTTGTCGTCAATTCACACATAAAAAATAAACCCGATATAAGTAGTATATAGGGGTCGAATCCACGAGGATGAAGGGGTCAACTACAAGCTTGAATGAGTCCTATTGTAGCCTAAAAAGAGTTGGATGAGAAGATTAACTATGAACTTATAAATGCAATAAATTGCTAAAATGATATGGTAAAAACAAATTATGGAAAACTAAGGTAAAGGGGTCACCTTAGGGGGATCAATGGGTTAGTCAAGTAATTAGCAAGTGGGTAATAAGTTTGAGTAGAACTAATTGCTAATGTCTCAACAATTAATAATTTTCAACAAAGCTATCGCATATGTCTCAAATTATTCATATAAACACTAGTCTAATCATCTCTACCACCGTCGCTTAAGAGATAATCAAACAATGCTTGATAAAGTGTGTAACTTTCGTTTACACATTTCATCAAACACCTAGTGTGCATATGGGTAATACTCTAATTATCACCACAAGTCTACTAATCACTCAACCAATTATCCCACATAATCCTCCCTTAGGCTCCCCCTAAACCCTAGAGGGAGACTACTCACTCATGTTGAGGGAAAACAAGCATCTAAACAATAAGAATAAGGAAATGAACATCATACTTTGGAAATGAATAATTCTAACTATCAAATGACAAATAATTAACTTGAAATGAAATAAATTGCATAAACAACTAAAAGATGAGAAATTTATATCAACAATACTTGTATTAATGAAATAGAGAGAATGTCTTCACCCAAAATCTTCAATACAAACCAGAGTTCCAATACTAAACCAAGTTGCAATTACTAATTAACTAACTAATTAGCTTAGTTATGGAAGATTAAAAGAAGATTAAATGCTAATTCTATGAAAATTTCAGATCTAGGGTTTCGTGTCCTTTAATTACATAAGAGGGTCTATTTATAGGTTTACAAAATGGAGAAGAAATGGGCTTCGAAAGGCTTCATGGACTGGCAAAGTCACGATCGTGAAATGGGTTTCACGGTCGTGAAATCAGTCTCATGACCGTGAAACTGCAACCATTTGATGGTTTGATTTGTCGTCAATTCACACATCAAAAATAAACCCGATATAAGTAGTATATAGGGGTCGAATCCACGAGGATGAAGGGGTAAACTACAAGCTTGAATGAGTCCTATTGTAGCCTAAAAAGAGTTGGATGAGAAGATTAACTATGAACTACTAAATGCAATAAATTGCTAAAATGATATGGTAAAAACAAATTATGGAAAACTAAGGTAAAGGGGTCACCTTAGGGGGATCAATGGGTTAGTCAAGTAATTAGCAAGTGGGTAATAAGTTTGAGTAGAACTAATTGCTAATGTCTCAACAATTAATAATTTTCAACAAAGCTATCGCATTTGTCTCAAATTACTCATATAAACACTAGTCTAATCATCTCTACCACCGTCGCTTAAGAGATAATCAAACAATGCTTGATAAAGTGTGTAACTTTCGTTTACACAATTCATCAAACACCTAGTGTGCATATGGGTAATACTCTAATTATCACCACAAGTCTACTAATCACTCAACCAATTATCCCACATAATCCTCCCTTAGGCTCCCCCTAAACCCTAGAGGGAGACTACTCACTCATGTTGAAGGAAAGCAAACAACTAAACAATAAGAATAAGGAAATGAACATCATACTTTGGAAATGAGTAATTCTAACAATCAAATGACAAATAATTAACTTGAAATAAAATAAATTGCATAAACAACTAAAAGATGAGAAATTTGTACTAACAATAATTGAATTAATGAAATAGGGAGAATGTCTTCACCCAAAATCTTCAACACAAACCCGCGTTCCAATACAAACCCGAGTAAATACTAAACCAAGTTGCAATTACTAATTAACCAACTAATTAGCTTAATTATGGAAGATTAAAAGAAGATTAAATGCTAATTCTATGAAAATTTCAGATCTAGGGTTTCGTGTCCTTTAATTACATAAGAGGGTCTATTTATAGGTTTACAAAATGGAGAAGAAATGGGCTTCGAAAGGCTTTATGGACTAGCAAAGTCACGACCGTGAAATGGGTTTCACGGTCGTGAAATCAGTCTCACGACCGTGAAACTGCAACCATTTGATGGTTTGATTTGTCGTCAATTCACACATCAAAAATAAACCCGATATAAGTAGTATATAGGGGTCGAATCCACGAGGATGGAGGGGTCAACTACAAGCTTGAATGAGTCCTATTCTAGCCTAAAAAGAGTTGGATGAGAAGATTAACTATGAACTACTAAATGCAAGAAATTGCTAAAATGATATGGTAAAAACAAATTATGGAAAACTAAGGTAAAGGGGTCACCTTAGGGGGATCAATGGGTTAGTCAAGTAATTAGCAAGTGGGTAATAAGTTTGAGTAGAACTAATTGCTAATGTCTCAACAATTAATAATTTTCAACAAAGCTATCGCATTTGTCTCAAATTACTCATATAAACACGTGTCTAATCATCTCTACCACCGTCGCTTAAGATATAATCAAACAATGTTTGATAAAGTGTGTAACTTTCGTTTACACAATTCATCAAACACTTAGTGTGCATATGGGTAATACTCTAATTAACACCACAAGTCTACTAATCACTCAACCAATTATCCCACATAATCCTCCCTTAGGCTCCCCCTAAACCCTAGAGGGAGACTACTCACTCATGTTGAAAGAAAGCAAACAACTAAACAATAAGAATAAGGAAATGAACATCATACTTTGGAAATGAGTAATTCTAACAATCAAATGACAAATAATTAACTTGAAATAAAATAAATTGCATAAACAACTAAAAGATGAGAAATTTGTACTAACAATAATTGAATTAATGAAATAGGGAGAATGTCTTCACCCAAAATCTTCAACACAAACCCGCGTTCCAATACTAAACCAAGTTGCAATTACAAATTAACCAACTAATTAGCTTAATTATGGAAGATTAAAAGAAGATTAAATGCTAATTCTATGAAAATTTCAGATCTAGGGTTTCGTGTCCTTTAATTACATAAGAGGTTCTATTTATAGGTTTACAAAATGGAGAAGAAATGGGCTTCGAAAGGCTTTATGGACTAGCAAAGTCACGACCGTGAAATGGGTTTCACGGTTATGAAATCAGTCTCACGACCGTGAAACTGCAACCATTTGATGGTTTGATTTGTCGTCAATTCACACATCAAAAATAAACCTGATATAAGTAGTATATAGGGGTCGAATCCACGAGGATGGAGGGGTCAACTACAAGCTTGAATGAGTCCTATTCTAGCCTAAAAAGAGTTGGATGAGAAGATTAACTATGAACTACTAAATGCAAGAAATTGCTAAAATGATATGGTAAAAACAAATTATGGAAAACTAAGGTAAAGGGGTCACCTTAGGGGGATCAATGGGTTAGGCAAGTAATTAGCAAGTGGGTAATAAGTTTGAGTAGAACTAATTGCTAATGTCTCAACAATTAATAATTTTCAACAAAGCTATCACATTTGTCTCAAATTACTCATATAAACACTTGTCTAATCATCTCTACCACCGTCGCTTAAGATATAATCAAACAATGCTTGATAAAGTGTGTAACTTTCGTTTACACAATTCATCAAACACCTAGTGTGCATATGAGTAATACTCTAATTATCACCACAAGTCTACTAATCACTCAACCAATTATCCCACATAATCCTCCCTTAGGCTCCCCCTAAACCCTAGAGGGAGACTACTCACTCATGTTGAAGGAAAGCAAACAGCTAAACAATAAGAATAAGGAAATGAACATCATACTTTGGAAATTAATAATTCTAACAATCAAATGACAAATAATTAACTTGAAATGAAATAAATTGCATAAACAACTAAAAGATGAGAAATTTATACCAACAATACTTGTATTAATGAAATAGGGAGAATGTCTTCAACCAAAATCTTCAATACAAACCCGAGTTCCAATGATAAATCAAGTTGCAATTACTAATTAACCAACTGATTAGCTTAATTATGGAAGATTAAAAGAAGATTAAATGATAATTCTATGAAAATTTCAGATCTAGGGTTTCGGGTCCTTTAATTACATAAGAGGGTCTATTTATAGGTTTACAAAATGGAGATGAAATGGGCTTCGAAAGGCTTCATGGACTGGCAAAGTCACAACCGTGAAATGGGTTTCACGGTCGTGAAATCAGTCTCACGACCGGGAAACGGCAAGTCACGGTCGTGAGATAAGTGGCAGAACAAGGCCTTCTTTCACGAATAAGTCACGACCAAGAAACAAGTTTCACGACCGTGACTTAGCTTTCACGACCGTGAAACTGGTTTCACGATCGTGAGTTGAAATGCACGAAAATTCGCCCTTTTGGAAAAGCATCTCACGACCGTGAAACGCCTTTCACGCCCGTGAGATGCTTCTTGTCCCATTTCCTTTCCTTGACTTTGTTACTTCTTTCCCGGTTTCGCTTGCCTTGACTCGGGAGGGCTTTGGCGCATCGAGTAGGGCCCCCTTAGGCATGCCGTGGGTCCTCCAAGTGATTCACCTTCTTCTTTGTCGATCAAAATTAGGTAGAAATCGCCCCAAATGACGGTTTACCTACAAAAACATGATAAAAGCGAGAAATATGCTAGAAGAAGGTAAAACACGAAGAAACGCTCTTAGGGAGCGTTAAAGGCAAGCAAAACGAGACAAAAAGGGGTGAAAAAGTAGGACGAAATGACAATATATCAGGAGACAAGGAGGATAGGCTGTTGACGAAGCTTCTTCATTTTCTGTCTGACTTGAGAAGCCTAGGTTGTTGGGACTGGGTTACTTCTAGCTTTGCGGTCCTCACTTGCTACATGAGGGCCATGGTTAGACTAAAACTGATGGAGAAGGGGACTTCTCTTGCTACCGTCGGTCCTGGGTTTTTGTATGGGGTGTGAACCTTCATTTTTGTATGAGTTCAGTAACTCATCTTGCAATTGATCGAAAGATCGATACTTGTTGTTAAACGATTATTGTTTTGTTTGCAGGCGTGGGTGTACTCCTACTTTCCGAGCTTCGCGCCTAAGAGGACGGAGCCAGAGCCGAAGGCGTATCCCGTCGTGAGGGATTGGGTGGTGTCTGGTCGGAAGAGCCAACGTTCTTATTACGATATATGTCGGAGGGGCGTGAATGCCCTGCAGTTGAATCACGTAAGTATCTTGATTTCTTATTTCTGTATTTAGAAATGACCGTAAGAACGACCATTTCGTTTATAGAATTGATCATAAGAATGACCTTATTGTCTCTTTATTTCATAGGGTTCCCAGACCTAGGGGTGATTACTAGGATGCTCCGGCTTTCGTGCCCGAGGTCTTGCGTCCTAGAATACGAGTCGGTTGTTGTTGAGGACGCCCATGGGACCTGTGCGTTACATGGGTGAGCGTTTGACCCGACAGTGCTCCCGTGACACCTTTACGATCCCCATCGATCCTCCGGGGTCGATGTTTAGGGAGCCCTCCGACGCTGAGAGAGGGGCTGACTTGGCTGGTTTGAGTGGGGACGCCTTCCTGCTTCTTGGTGAGGAGTACTCCAGGTTCGTCCACCAGAGACTGTCGTACTGGCCGATAGTGGTAAGCGTTGCTTATTTTGAATTGAATTGGTTTGAAAAGTGACAAATGATCGTCTATTAAAGATCCATCTGTCTTTTGTAGGAGATCGAGGTGGTGGGTGTCGAGCCCCTAGCTTACCCCGAGGTGTTGGAGTACAATGATGCGGCCGGTTTTACGATGACTTCGGAGCTCTGCGATCTCAGTGAGGCGGTGACTGATGGTGGCTTGGAAGAGTGGCAACATCTGGTGAGGAGGGTAAGATTTAGCTATCTTCCTTTCATTTTCCCTGCATGGAAATGCTTTTGATCTGATGTTTTTTCTATTTGAATGTAGGTGGCACCGTCTCAGCACTTGGCGTTGTGGAGGGTGGCCAACCGGCTGCCAACCACGGCCATCGAGGCGCTTTCAGGTGGTCGGGATAGGAAGGTATGAATCTCTTTTTCCTTCTTATTGTATCATCTTTTATTTTGAAGTTAAATGGCTGAAATAAGGCACTTCTTTGTAGAGAGTTGCCGGAGTCCCGTGAGGAGACGGCTCGCTTGTTAAGGGAGTTGGATATAGGGATGCCTAGATTGCCGCTCTCGAGGTTACCATGGCCATGCTGGGTGGTGATGAGGATTAGCTGTATTCTGTTGTCTGACTTGTACATTTTGACTAGCTTTTTGTATATACTAACTTTATTTCGGGTGAAAGCCCCCAGTTTTGATTTTTGGAGTTTGTTTTGGGCGAGAGCCCCCAGTTTGATGTACATGCTTCTTCTTTGAGCGCCTCTATTGTCTGGTATCTTTTGTTCCAACAGGTTAGTGTAAAGAAGTGGTTTGGTAGACGATGGTTTCTGTCGTCGTGATGTCGAAAGTCATATAACAATCAAATAATGTACATATAGCATGTTGGTAGCCTAAACTGGCGAAAAAAAATGAACTGTGCAAATATGAACGGACGGTAGGGAGGTTTACCCCATAAAAAAAGAAGATTCAAAATATTCCCTAAAATGTAGTGAAAAAAATAAGATGAGTAAATGTGCTTCTTTGGCGATAATGTCGAATTCCGTCTCGAAAAGCGAACCTGACCAAGATAGGAAATTCAATGTTATTGAAAATCGGCGTATTACCGAATATATATCGTATAGGAATAGGAATTTATAGTTGGACGTGAATTAGGAAAGATCCGAAGCTGGAAATCTGTGCAAAGGACTTGGGAATGAGACGCGGCAAGAGCTCCGACTCTTCAAAAGGGCGCAGCTCATGTTGCGTCCGTTCCCGAGTTAATCCGTCTTTGATTAAAATAGGGAAAGCGCGAATAGTATATATAGACATGTCGAGGAAGCTATTACTCATATAATTCTTCCGTCTATCAATACGATTATCACAAAAAATCTCTCTAAATACATAGCTTTCACAATCATGGATGCTTTTGAAAACTGTCTTAAGGAGTGTACCAACGAGTTCACCAATGTAGAGAAATACGATATGGGTGCTTTTAATTTAAGATCGATCTTGAGCCTAAAATTAGTAAAGGTTGTTAGGCCTTTCTTATGTGCTTGTCTTGAGTACTGGGACCTGAAATTGCATGTTTTTGGCTTTCATGGAGGCCATATTAGTGCCTTTCCTGACGAAATAGCTGCCATTGGGGGATGGGACCCAGAAGATGCGCCAGCTATACCCCTTAGCTCTCAAGGGTATAAGAATAAATGTAGGAACCATCTTAGGTTGACCAAGGCTGAGGTAAATCGTTATGTTACCTCGAAAGGTGTTCGTATAGACGATTTTGTCGATCGATTCATAAATAGGGGGGACCCTTCTATATCATATGCTACGAGGTGCAGAGCCTTTGGATTTTGCCTTTTGCATTGCTATATCTTACAAGGCCACGTTGATAAAGAGATGAGAGGGGACCCTCTTTTTTTGAATATGGTAGAACAAATGGAGCTACGCAAGAGCGCAGCATGCCTTTGTCTAGGAGAGATCATTCTTGGCCTGGATAATAGAAAGTCGAATCGAGAGTTTCCATATGTGGGCAGTGAAAGTCCATAGACCTTAATTAGACTCCTCTAATTATTTACTAAATTACTTTTTAATTTAGTTTATAATGATCTATGTAACATGCATGCAAATATAAAGACATTTATATAAGAGAATAAATTTCCTCACATTGGTATGGAAAATATAAGGGCACAACAAGAACTCCTTCTTGTTGATCTTGAGCTACAAATATGGTTGAACACAAATAATCTCCAAAGTAGAAGATCTCCTCTTAGTTGCACCAAGATGAACCACACAATCTACCCTTATTATTAACTAGATAATAAGATAGATAATATACTACTAATATTAGACTATATTACTACACTAGTAATACTTAGGAAATATTAGTATATGAGAGTTGTAGTGAGAAGATGAGTTTTGAGAGATGAATGATAAAATAAGTAAGAATGAAGAAGTACATGAATTGAACAACAATTGCTCAATTTATAGCCATAATGGCCGGTCCATTCATCACCCAAGAGTGATATTTTTCTTCTTATTTTATTGCCATGTAAGGTGGTAATGTGTTGTAGTGAATAAAATGATATCATGTTTGCTATTCATGTCATAAGCATATGTTGCTTATGAGTATAAATAAGAACAACCATCATCATCATTTGACTTCACCACAACCGGCCATGTGAGCCTCAATTTGATCCATTTTGATTTTTGATATTTGTCCCACAAATACTTATTAATCATATGCTTAATTATCTTGTATAATTAAGTGTTAATTTGCTCATATAACAATTATATGACACAAATAAATGAATAATATGTACTTAACATTTTAAGTAGTATTCTACCATTATATCAATATATAATGGGTCCCACAATGCTTAGTTAATTTATGTTACAACTCTTTGTAAATATAATTAACTAATTACCTCTATCTCAAAACCTCAACTAATTTAGTAATTTAACGATTAATTACTAAGTTAAATCTTATTTAATCGTATTAAAATAAGATATAAAGTTATTAGTCAATTATCGCATAATTGAAAAATAAGCTTAATCGAATTTGAGTTCTTAACTCAATTTCTAACAATTAACTCTCGTACATATCGAATATATGTAATGTACTAATTAACTGTATCGTATACAAATAATTAGTTACTATTTGGATTTCATCCTTTAGGTGTGACCGAAAGGGATCAGTTGATCACCGCCGTCAAACGACAATAACGTCAAACTCTAGTCAGCAAACCGTTATTGATTTACGTTAATCAACTGACTAATCATATATATAGTCAATAAATATCCCAATTATATTCCTTAATAAGATTTATTATGTGGCGCACTATTGTGGAGGACACCTACTCCAACAATCTCCCA